>JAZHYW010000349.1:0-163319 GCA_037355805.1 Ixodes ricinus
GCCCTTTCACAACTTCACCATCACCGAAATGGACTGGCTAAACACCTCGCTCCGCAAGGCGATCAAGACAGCCCTTGGTCTACCAATAAGTACGTCAACGAAGCGACTCCTGATGCTGGGGGTCCACAACACGCTGGAAGAGCTAGTCGAAGCGCAAAGAACAGGACAGCTCACACGCCTCAGCGCCACCCGAACGGGCCGAGCAACGCTGCGCAGACTTGGCTACACCAATCTCACGCAGGAAGAACCAGCCGCCCCAGTGCGCCTGAAACCGGACATCCTGAACCGCGTACAGGCGGCACCTATCCCTAGGAACATGCACCCAGACCTTCACACAGGGCGAAGAGAGGCTAGGGTCAGGGCCTTAGAGAAAGTCTACGGCCCAGACCCACAAACATGGTACACAGATGCTGCTATCCACAGGGAAAGAGCTGGAGCAGCAACCATCGCAGTGACAGACAGAGACGGCACCTGCCACAGCACGGGCTCCATCTCAAACATCGCATCAATCCAGGAGGCGGAGGAGATGGCCATAGCGCTGGCCATCTCACACGCAATCCCACGCAGAGACACCACCGACCTCAAACATAAGATAAATATCATCACCGACTCGCAAGCAGCGTGCAGAGCGTTTGCGGGCAACACCCTCTACCCACGGACAGCACACCTCATCAACGCCATGAGCACCGAATGGTTACAAATACCGATCATCCGCATCATCTGGACCCCTGCACATCTGGGCTTATCCGGCAACGAAAGTGCTCACGCACTAGCCCGAGCGGTAGCGACGAACCGGGCTTTGTCGGATGGGATCAGGATACAGCGGGACCCAGAGCCAAACACACCCGCGGACTCCCAGTCCCTCCACACTCCAACCGACGCACTACTTAACACCTACCACCTGGTAACGGAATACTACCGAACAACCCGCCGGGTCCTGCCCCCTCCGCATCGGGAGCTATCCCGAGCAGAGGCAGCGGACTGGCGACAACTTCAAACGTTTACGTTCCCTAACCTCCACCAGCGACATCGCTGGTTCCCCAACCGGTACCCAGGCACCTGTCCGGGATGTGGCAGCGATCACCCTAACCTGTACCACTCCATCTGGGAATGCCCCCACCCCCTCGGTGAGGGTATCACCCCCATTTCTTCCCCCACCTTTTCCTCCTGGGAGGCGGCCCTTTCCGGCACAGAGCTCGATGACCAGCAGCGACTGGTTGAGCGAGCCCGCCGAATCTGGGCGGCCAACGGAGCCCTGGACTAAGGGCACCGACCAGAGACCGCAAGGTCCTTTCACTTTATCGATTAATAAAGTTTACGATGATGATGATGTATAAATTGTTCTCTGATATAGGGAGATGGGGTTCGGCGGTTGTCACGGGCTTTCGCAATAAATCTTACCAAGAAGGAATCAATTGTTGATTGACGTGTCAATATTCTTTCAATGAAAACTTCTTCTGCAGGGATGCACGCTCAGTAGACTCAATCTTCCAAGACACCAATGGAAGCGGACGTCAAGTAAACTGCTTCGCAATTTACGGTACTTACCTCACCATTATAATGACGACCGAAAAGTGACATAACGAAATATTGTGTTTCACGGGATCCGGAAGATTTTGTAAAGGTTGTTACATTATAGTTCCCAGAAAACAAACGCCGTTGCAATATTTTCGGAAGTACCGACACATATAATGTTGTAAGTACAGCTTAGGAGGAGTATGATGAAAACCATCAGAATAAATAGGAAGACGTTTATTTGCAATGAAGACGCTATGAATGAACGGCGTTTAGCGACGGCAAGTTATCGAGCGTATGGGAATTTATAAGTTCACGTGATTGCTAACTATGGACATGCGGACAATGACGACCTGTTTTGTCGGGAGATGGAGTAGCGGTGATGACCTGATATCGGACGACTCGTGGCAGACGAACAAGCAAGTTTCTTCTCAGCGAATGGTAAGCGTCCAGTGTCAAGCACAGCACGTGGCTACCGACGTTGTCGACGTTTCGAACACTTACCGCTTTCGACAAAAGTGCTGGCACCTGGGCTAACTTTGTGGAAAGAGTCGAAGGCTTCCTCGAGTCCAGCGTCATCATGAACTGTAACTGAAAACGATCCACTATTCAGTCTGTGGGTGGCGAAACGTATCCGCATCTGCGGAGTCATGGTCGATGCGTACTCTAAGTGGTTGGAAGTTTACACGATGCCTGCCACGACCGTACAAACGCGTCATTGACGTTCTACGCTCTCTTTTCCCTACTTCTGCCCTACCGAAAATACTTTTCTCTGATAACGCGCCAAATCTTGCTTCAAAGAAAATAAACAAATCCCCCCCCCCCAAAAAAAAAAACCGGCATCAGGCATGACATTAGTGCACCATACCATCCTGCAACTAACGGGCAAGCAGAACAGATGGTGTGCGAAACGAAGAAAGCCCTCTTGAAGCTTACGGAAGAAGGCAGTTCAGTGAAGAATCGCCAGGTTCTTGTTCCAGCAGCACGCGACGGTCTCATCTTACACGGTAAAAACACCCGCCGAAGCAATGTTCGGCGGACGAAGAGCCCCACCCCTCGATCTCATGATATTATGGCCAATAATGAAGATCGAGAGATTCCCAGATCGGGAGTAATGGCAGATTATTCGGTCGGACAACTCGTCTACGTGAGGAATTTCAGCGGAAGTCAGGCCTTCCATGCAAAACTTGAGTAGAAAAGGCTTACGGTTGACAAGAAGGTGTCATCCCTCTGAATACGTTGGATATCAATGCCCTTGAGTGTAAATAAAACGAAATCTCAAAACTCTCTTTGTGTATTGTGTAACTGCCCCTGTATTTGGTAGTAGAAGCTGTGGTGGTAATTTGGACCTTTCACAGCAGGCTCATCTTTCTTATTTTTCGCCTCATACTCCCTTTGCGGTTTCGGTAGGCTTCAAGAATCTTTTGGAACAGGGACACTTTACGTCAACGAGGCCATTTGTTCCAAGTAGTCAATCAGGGAATGCTGCTAGAAATGCGTCCCTCATATTAACGAATAAGCCGCACTTCTGCACATTTCAGTTTCCTGTTTCACGTACAGTTGTAAAGCAGCATCCTCATTAATTCTAGCATATTCTGTTGCGGGTGAAGAAATATCTTTGGGTACACGATACTTCAAACAAGTCTGGCACTGAACGTTGTGGTTCGACACTTACTAATGTCGTACGTCCTTATAGAGCCTCATCGATTTAATCACTACCTCGTCACCTCCTATTGCTCTTCATCAACAGTAAGTACAATACGATACCGCCATATTACAATCCAATAATTGAAAAATTGAGTCGTTCAGTCCTTCAATATGGTTAATATTTATATAATGTTATTACGTTACATTACCTCGACGACGATCGACGTCCATCGTCGATCTGGTCTAAATACTGTTATACCAGTTGTCATAGCGAAGCTAAGCCACGCCACATAGCGTGGGCAGCTGCCCGGTGCGAGCGTGCATCAGAGATCGCCGGCAAGGCTGCGATGGAATCTAGCCTGCAATACACGCGAGCATCGAAGCACGTGGAGCAAAAGCTCGCGCTGCAGAACCCACCCCGCCCCTGCCCGTTTCGATCTGGAAAGAGCATCGTACCGGCGTGCGATCGTGTATTACTACTGCGTGGTGCACGATAAAGACCCCAGGTTTGCGGTTGTACCGCACTGGCTAAATTGCTGATCTACTGCTGAGACACAAGACGTCCACTAATACCCCATTCACACGACCGTAAAGGTACCTTTAGCTAAGGAACTTTTATTCTCTGCGGCCAATCAAATAATGATATTCCGCGCGTGGCGTGTGCTTGCAACCCAAGAGCACGTGCTGATACGCCGATAGCAAAGGGACCTATGTTAAAGGCACCTTTATGTTGACCGTGTGAATGGGGTATTAGGCAGACTAATTTCCGGCTGTATAAACATACACACAACAATTTGCAATTACACGCACAATTACAAAAGAACACAGCGTGCCACCTCTTTTCTTTGGATCGTCTTTTTTTAAACCAGCGCAAGCTCGCGCGTTCTCTCTTTTAGAGACGTTTTAGAACCGTCGCACACAAAACCCGCGTTTCTCCTACCTGGCCGCTTCGTCCTCTTATTATGTGTAGTTGGTCATAACTAAATAAGCAATAATAATAATGCATTACTCATATTTAGTTTCAGTTTCAGTCGGGGGAAAGGAGGTTCGCGGGAACTAGAGCCAATAAATGAGCTGCGATTAGAGTAACGGCACTGTCTTCTCCAACAGTGTTGTGGGCGCCGCTATTTCGGTGCTTGTGCAGAACAGGCGCAACTGCCGATCTTTATGATTCAAAACTGCGACTTCCTCAGCATTAGATTCGGTGTTAGGAAGCTCATGTAATATTTCTTTGCTTTGTCGCAAACTGTTTAAAGTGGAGGACGGAAAAGCGTTTCTTGTGATTTCAGATAAAGCTTCAAATAACAGGCAACCATGATCTTAAGTCACAATATGGCCAAGTGTCGCTACTCTGAACCGTAAGCTATTTAATGACACTACTCATGCGCCTTATTCAAGAAGTTTGTAATACCTGGAGGGGCCATGACGTAAGCCCCTGTGGATTCCACAGGCCACCACCTTTTGCCACCTGCCTCTTCCTCGTTGTTCCCGCTAGTGCCAGTAAATTAGCTACGCTTCAGAGTAACGACACTTGGCCACTATTCCGGCTTAAAATCATGGTTGCCAGTTATCTGAAGCTTTATGTACAATCACAGGAAACGTTTTCGGTCCTCCACAAATATTTAAACAACCCGTGACAGAGCATTGCAATATTGCATTTGCTTCCTAGCACCGCATCTAATGCTGAGGAAGACGCACTTTTGGATCATGACGATCGGCTAGTTGCGGTTGCTCTGCACAAGACCCAAAATGGCGGCGCCCAAAACAATTTTGGGGAACGGAGTGCCGATACTTTAGGCGCAGCTCATTTAGTGACTCTAGGCATCCCTATTGAAAATTCCATCAATATACGTAATTTGGGACACTGACTGCCAGTCAGCAAAGCCCTGGTGGAACCTGGCCCTGATGGTCCATCAGATGTTGCGCCAAGCTGCCACTGCCAAGGGTATTTCATCAACAAGGGCAGCATTCATATAAAAGCTCCCATTCTAAAATGGCTACCTTGGATGGTTATGAAATGGTTCACAAGCCAAGGTGGCCATCTTGCATGGCTATGAAACGGTTCACAAGTCCTTAAAATGAATGTGATTCATGACATCAAAAATCAGGAAAAATGTGTACCCGTCCTTTTTTTCACGTTTGAAATTTGCGTTTCTTAGGAAAAAGGGACATTTGTCTACAAACAGGCCCACATGCACCCTAAGTATGTTTCAGGGAAACGCCCACGATGTTTGAACCTTTCGGGACGACCGTATACACTCTAATTCACAAAACGTATGCGACTCATTTGAAGCTAGAAAGCAAGTCATGTATGCTACGACAGACAGCCCTGGCTGCCACGAACGAACGCGAGCAGCAGACATATCTGAATCCATGCTCGCGGATGCTTTTCGTCTGCGCTCTTCATGCAACAAAAACAATGAGCTGCGACACAGCGGTAAGGCCAAAAGCCCACACCAGATAAAAGGTATTAACTTTGTGGCCTAAACCTCTCGGACCGAGTCAATAGCATTTCAGTATTCCAGCGCGAGGTTCCGACGATGAGTGCATCCGTCTAAGGGATGCTTCGGCTGCATATGCAGTTAAGCCTTCAGCTGTTATGCAAAGCACCCGAGAGTTTGTCACACGTCGCCACAATAAATGTTTATTCACTCACTCATTCACTCGTACATCAATCGTCGTTCATCAGTTCTACTCACCTGCAATGTAGAGTACTTTCGCGTCGTAAAACCCCCTTTTGTTCGCGCGTCTCCGGCCCAGTAGCTCTGGTACACCTTGTCGTATTCAACTACACCGCTAAAGTTCCTTACATAGTCGGAACTCACGACAGACTGGGTCTTGTCGAGGAGAAATTCTACTAAAACATAAGACATTGTAGAGCCCGGGCAGGATCGACAGGTTGGAGCAAGCGGGCAAACAAAACGAGTCGAGAGCGATCGTTCATGGAAGCTCGGCGAAGCTTCTATGGGCGAAGCGAAAGCAAAGTACAAAGTGTCGTGTTTGCCGTTTCGGCAGGCTTCTGATCAGGGTTGTCGGCTGCCTTGCTTGTCATATCTCAAACATCAACGGTTTTATAGGCTCACGTCCCGAAATTGTTTTCTCGTGCATAGATATTTTTTTGTTTTCCTAGATTTGACGAAATAGTGGTATCCGGACGAACTTTACGTCCTTTGACCGTACGTCTGTCTGCACGTCAAAGCGTTTTGACGTACAGTCAAAGACAGTCGATGTACAATCAGAATCTCCACCCAGAAACCTTGACGGCATTTCGCGGCGGCCGACTGCCGTGAGGAAACCATCAGAAAGCCGACAAGTGGAGTCTGACTGGAGTTTGACTGTCGGTCACAGTAACTTGTTGGCCAATCAGACATGCTTCACGTACAGTCAGGCACAGTCAGCGGTCCACTAGGAAACATTGAATGCCAAACAGAGTTACATTGATTTGATTTGATTTTGGGTTTTAATGGCGCAGCGGCTGCTAAGGCCATAGTGCGCCAGAACAATGGTAGAAGAAAACTGCGGTGCTATTTAGTTAAAGGTGAGGCATATCAGAGTTTAAAATCTTTCATGAAATGCCGACAGTACGAAGAAAATCCACTAACTTAAATGTGCTGTAATAAGCCAATGCTGTTTAGGAAGTTAAAAACTTGGGTATGAGGAACAAGAGGTTCCTCTCCCAGCAAAAGGGCAGGGTGGAAAGGGATCTGTTCCCTAAAAAACCGTGAGAAGTTGGTGCGACGCTCCTCATGATATTTCGGACATTGAATGAGAATGTGCAAGACGGAGAGTGTTTCACCACATTCTTCACACATTGGAGCATCCTCTGCTCGCAGAAGGAAGCCATGTGTGAGGTGAGTGTGACCAATTCTCAGACGACAGAGGACAACTTCATAAAAACGCTCGTTATGTCGGCAACTGGCCCATTCAGAAAGAATAGGTTTCACGCAATGGAGTTTATTGTGAACTTCAGTATCCCATTCCTCCTGCCATTTCTTTTTAATCGACTTTTTCAATGATGACCTGTAATCCAGGTATGGGATGCAGGTAACTTCTGTGTCCATGTCCCGACATGTTCTAGCAGCCTTATCGGCCTCCTCATTTCCGACTATACCGACGTGGCTAGGTACCCAACAGAAATTAATGGTGATGTTGGAGTTTGTGGCAACTACAATCTTGTTACGTATTTGCAGAATAAAAGCATTTTTTGACCTATCTAGGGATGCAAGTGCACGGAGTGCACTTAGAGAGTCTGAGAAGACTACGGCGGCCTTGATATTCCTTTTGATGATAGTATCCACAGCTACCAGTAGGGCATATGACTCTGCAGAAAAGATGGTGGCTTGGTTGTTGAGCCGCTTTACAATGCTGCATGACGGCCCGACTACAGCACATCCAACACTGCTGCTCCCCTTCGTTCCATCCGTGTAAAACTGTACAAGGTTCCTGTAGTTTTCGGCGATTTGGAAGAATTCTTGCCTAAGATCTTCCGCCGGTACATTCTTCTTGTCATACTTGGAAAGAGAAAAATTAATCGGAATAGGTGTGATGTTCCAGGGTGCAACTGGGCTGGGCAATGTTGCTACCGGACTCGATAAGTCTATTGCAAAATTCTTGGCCTCAGATTTAAGGCGCAGAGGAAAAGGAAGTACAACAGAGGGTTTGTTCTGGTATGTCCTTTCATACCGCGTGTCCAGAAACACTTCGAGTGCAGGATGTTGGGGCACAGACCGAACTCTTAAGTGATACTGAAGGCCCAGGAAGAAACGTCTTTTTTCAAGAGAGTATTCATTAGCTTCAGCGTAGAGACTGGAAACTGGAGAGGTCCGGAAAGCCCCGGTTGCAAGTCGCAATCCTAGGTGGTGGACAGGATCTAAGACCCGAAGAAGTGACGGCCGTGCCGAGCCGTACACCATGCAACCATAATCTAATTTTGATCGAACAAGGCACTGATATAAACGCAGCAGGCACTTTCTGTCACTACCCCAGGACTTGTGCGAAAGAACTTTTAAAATATTCAATGCTAGAAGGCATTTCTTTTTTAGTTGCAGGATGTGACTACGGAAGCTAAGTTTCTTATCAAAAATAACACCTAAAAATTTATGCTCAAGATGTACGTTTAGGGTCTGACCTCCCAAAATTAGAGTGGGTTCTGTAATGATACCCCTTCGAAGAGAAAATAGAACACATACGGTTTTCTCTGCTGAGAAACGGAAACCATTCTCATCTGCCCAACGTGTCATTCTATTAATACCTAGCTGAACTTGGCGTTCACAAATAGCTAAATTACAGGAAGAGCAGGAAATTTGTACATCATCAACATAAAGTGCATAGGAGAGAGATCGGGGAAGAGCCTGTCCAAGAGAGTTGATTTTGATCAAAAACAAAATAACACTCAGCACCGACCCTTGGGGGACACCATTCTCCTGGACAAACGTTTCAGAAAGTGTCGTGCCCAGTCTCACTTGGAACGAGCGCCCATCGAGGAAGCTCTTGATAAGAGCTAGCATTTTCCCACGAATTCCAGCTGAAACTAAATCCTTTAAAATTCCGTACCGCCATGTGGTATCATACGCCTTTTCAATATCAAAAAATACCGATAAACAATGTTGTCTGTTAACAAAGGCATCCCTGACTGTTTTTTCTAGGCGAACAAGGTGATCAACAGTTGATCGCCCCGTCCGATACCCACATTGGAATTTGTCGAAGAAGTTTTTCTGCTCTAAAAAATACACCAACCTAGAGGTCACCATTCGTTCAAACGTTTTTCCAAGGGAACTGGTTAGTGCAATGGGCCTGTAGCTCGAAGGTAATGATGGGTCCTTTCCAGGCTTTAGCAAAGGAATCACGATTGCCCTTTTCCAGAGAATGGGATAAACTCCACTGCTCCATACAGAGTTAAAAAATGTTAAAATGGTATCTATCGTTGCAGTATGTAAATGCTGAAGCATACTGTAATGAATAAGGTCTGGACCAGGGGAAGAACTTTTTCCCTTGCCAAGGGCGATCATCAGTTCCACAAGGGTGAAAGGTTGATTATAGGCCTCTTTAGAACCTCCAGTACATTTTATTGGTGCTTTCTCTTTGGCAGCCTTGTATTTTAGAAAGGTGTCTGAATAATGGTCAGATCCCGCGACAGACTGGAAGTGTTCACCAAGAATATTAGCCTGCTGTTCTAGTGTGGGAACACTACTGCCATCTAATGTAAAGAGAGGGATGGTAAATGCACGGTAATCCCCTCTAATTCTATGAACCCTGTCCCATACGACTTTTACGCCTGTGGAACTATTGACTGAGGAAGCATACGACATCCAGGTGGTTTTTTTGATCGGCGTCTTACACGGCGGGCCTTAGCACGTAGCTTTTTAAAATTAATGACATTTTCAACTGTCGGGTAGCGGCGCACTATTGTCCATGCACAGTTTTGCCGCTTACGAGCTGAGCTACACTCCTCATTCCACCAAGGCTTTGGTTTTGGTGGTAAGCGTCCTGACGTTTTCGGAATAGAGCGCTGTGCTGCTTGGACAATTACATTAGTCAGGACTTCACAGGCTTCATTAACACCTAAGCTAGCTAGTGTATCTTGGTGCAACTCTGACTCCTTTTTAAAAGTGGCCCAGTCAGCCTTTTCTAACTTCCAACGCGGAGTTCGAGTTTGTAATGACTTAAAAGAGACTGTGCTTTTTAAAACAATGGGAAAGTGATCGCTACCATAGGGATTTTGATCTACACTCCATGAAAAGTCAGGTAGCAACGAGGCACTACCAATGGAAAGGTCGATGGAGGTCGATGATAAGGATGAGGTGCTAAAATATGTTGAAGTACCAGTATTAAAAAGACAAAGGCTTCGAGAGGTTAAAACTGATTCGATTATTTTCCCACGAACATCAGTTCGATTCCCACCCCAAAGAGTATTGTGGGCATTAAAATCCCCCATCAAAAGAAGGGGCTTTGGAAGTTCATCTAAAAGAGAGTGAAGTTCTGCACTTGTTATAGCTTGTGAGGGTGATAAATATAGTGAACAAACAGAGATGGCTTTATGTACTAAAACACGCACTGCTACGGCTTCTAAAGAAGTGTGCAAGGGTATGGCCGTACAGGCAGCCAGCCTTGGAACTACTATGGCTACTCCTCCAGATGAAATGGAAGCATTTAGGCGGTCCTTCCGGAAGACATTAAAATTTCGGAGGAAGTTTGTATGTGTGGCATTTAAATGTGTTTCTTGTAAACACAGGGCTGCAGGTTTGTGTTCGTGCAGAAGATACTCAACGTCGTCAAGGTTAGTAAGCAATCCCCTGCAATTCCATTGAAGGAATGTTGCAGCCATGTGTTGGAGATTGTTACTTTGGGGGTGTTATTTGTTGTTTACTTTTATGGCGGGCCTTGGGAGTCTGCCACTCCATATCTTCTGTGTCAGACGCATGAGAGGAGGCCTGGGTACTCTCATCCATAGGTTCTGACTCCTGTGGCGAGACCTTTCCAGAAGATGTGGAAAGACTCTGGCCACGAGGCGTCAGGCGTCGGCCACGACCGCCTCCAGCCAAAGAGGTGGCGGAGGTGTCAGGCACGGAGGCGCTGGAGGCTTCCTGTTCCTGCCCTTTGGGTGCTGGAGCGGCACAGGAACCATGCCGCTCCTTGGATGCGGATGTCCTTTCCTGAGAGCGTGGGCCCCTCTCCCCTGAAGGGGATCGCGGGCTACGGACAGGCTTGGCCGTTGCCGACCCATCCCGTGAGGGGGATGCCGTCTGTGCTCCCTCGCCGCTACCTGGGACAGACTGCTGCCCCGTGAGAGCGGGAGGGGTGGTCGTCTGGCTGGAGGAAGCAGTAGATCCCCCAGCCGATACTGCACGCCCGGGCAGCTGAATTTTCAGCTTGGGCGAGGGGACTGCTGTGGCTTCCGATAGTCCAGAAAGGACGTCTGGGTAGCCACAGCAACCTTCAGTGGTGCATGTCCCCGCTGCACCACCTGCGCATAGCCGCCCTTCCGCAAGAAAGCGAAACGGCGACGTGCCTCTTGGTATGTCAAGTTTTCTTTTACTTTGAGTGCTAAAACTTCTTTCTCATCTTTCCATACCCTACATGCTCTGGAGTATGCCGGGTGGGCCTCGTTGCAGTTTGCGCACTGTGCGTTGTTTGTGCAAGAATCTGTCTTGTGGTCGGTTTTACTGCATTTCGCGCATGTGGCTTTCCCGCGACAGTTCTGGGAGCCATGTCCGTATTTCTGACACTGGAAACATCTCCGGGGGTTAGGGATATACGGCCGAACCCTACAGCGGAGGTATCCGGCGTTGACAGATTCAGGAAGTGTGGTGGCTTCGAATGTCAGAACAATGTGTTTTGTTCTTATTTCCTGCCCGTCACGTCGCATGCAGATACGCCTTGCAGCCACGACTCCTTGGTCAGAAAGACCTTCGGCAATTTCATTGTCTGTTGTCTCTAGAAGGTCTTCCTCAGAGATTACTCCCTGGATCGTATTCAGTGTGCGATGTGGCGTTACTGATACCTTATGGTCGGACACTGAACGCAGTGCAAGGAGCGCCGTACTCTGCTCGCTGGTCTCAACTTCTACCAGAAGGTCGCCAGAAGACATTTTTTTGGCTTTGAAGTTCTTTCCCACAACACTTTCAAGTACTTTTGCAACGAGGAAAGGCGATAATTTTGAGAGCTGTTTGTCACTTTCGGAGTGAATAACCAAAAACTTTGGGTACTTGGAATGGATATATGGAGTCTTCTCTGGGATGAAAACTTCGGTGCGGACTCTTTTGGGAGCCCGATCAGGTTGGTTTGACTTGGAACCCATAAAGATGGGGAGGTTTTCAGAAACTGTGGCGCACCGCCCACCACCGAGCCCAACAAGGGGATAGGTAGCACCCCATAGCAAGTATGGCTTGGCTGGGTATGCTACTCTACCAGTGCTACCCAGTAACTATAACCGAGTGTGGTTCAAGAGAGGTATCTGTCGCCACCCAAGGTTAGCCCTTGCCGCCTAAGAAGGTGAAAAAGGAAGGAAGAGAGTGTAGAGAAAAAGAAAAAAGAGGTGGAAGGAAAAGTGAAAGAAGGAAGAACAGGGTAGAAGAGGCGACTGACTGAATCATCCTGGTCGGGCCAAGCCAGGACACCCGTCTACGAGAAGCAGGGGCCGAAGCGGTGTATTGCCTCGCCCGGGGGGCCCCGAAGGGTCCAAACAAACCCCGGGCTCAGCTCAACCACCAGGGTCCCCTTTTCCCCGGACACGGGTACGCCACGCACAGCCAGACGTGGGTGGGCGAACCCACATGGCTCGGGGTTCGTAGTGACGCCACTCACCAAGCACCTACCGAAGTAGGTGCCCCCTGCGTGCGGGTATGGTGGCCCACGCGGCTGGGGTCCGTGGTGACGCTACTCACCAAGCACCTAGCACCTAAGGTGCAGGCGCCCCCTGCGGAGCTCGGGGTCCGTGGAGACGCCACTCTCCAAACACCTGCTTTCGCAGGTGCCCCCTGCAGGACAAACAGGGTTACATTGATGAATTTTTCGTTCGGGATGAAGTGAACTCGGGTGTATTCTTTTCCTCTTGGTCTTTATTGTTTATTGATTTCAATCATTTTGAATAATGAACACATTATATCATGCTATGCTTCTGTAATTATTTGTCTTAAATGTCTTAACCTGACGCAGTACTTAAACCATTCATTTATCGATAGTAAATCTTCCAATATATTTTCCAAATGTGAGGGTAAAAATACACGGAGATTGATGATGATACAGACGCCAACGCCGCCCTCGAAATTTTTTTGAACATTATAAATCAGCAGTTTTGTCTCCATCCGCCAGGTAGCGCAACAAAATACCCAAACAGTTTTATTTGTTTTTAAAATTAGCTAAGCTCTTCACCTGTCAAGAAACCAAAGGAAGATCATTGTGAAAAACTAATACATCCCAATGTATATCTATTCCAAACAATAAATGATATTAGATGCCAATAAATCTGTTTGATGTCCAAAAAGGATATGCGTCAAAAACGGTTAAGTTTGAAGGACTCCTGGAGCGTTATGGCTTTGAGAATGAAAAAAGCCATCGTCCACCTCTTGGGCAACCATTGTAGTTCTAAATGTTATAAAAGATTCCATTATAGTTTAATTATTTCCTCAGCGGCATTTGAAGCACCATGACTCGAAGCACAAAAAAGTGCTACGTTTGATATAGAATATCTAAACAAAAAATTTTACACAACATTAAATTGTTTCTGTATATTACCAATTATATGCACTACATCTGTAGCTAATTTCTTTGCCCTAACGTTTGTCATTAAAAACATGTTTGTTGCTGAAAGATGTCAATTTTAGGATAATATTTGGAGAGCTGAAAAAAACAAAGTATTGCAAATACCAAAAAAGTATATCGTTACAGTTTGCTCCGACATCATCTTAACAGAACTGCTCTATTGGAACCGTGTTACCTTTAATGGAATCGTTCATAAAATATGAACCAGCGGAGCAAGTGAGTGTCCTCGCCATCATATTCGCAACGCTACAAATGCGCATGAACAGTATAAACCAATACATACACCATATCAAATGAAAGAGGATTTTATTGCCTTTCGAATAACATCAATCCCACAAAACAGTATTTAAATGAAGATGAGTCATGACCTGCCAAGAAGTACCTAAACTGCCACATTCAGTGGGACCTTGGCCTTTAAGGGCCCCTGAAAAGAAAAAAAATTTAAAACAATCTGGTTGGGACACGCGTGTCAAAAGATAAATTTTACGCGTAAAAAATATCTTCAGAGCAATATTGACGGCGAGAGATTTAATTGAAATTTTGCGCGCAAATTCCAGGTCATTCAGCTCGGCTTCTCATTGGTAACGATGGTCATTCAAATCAGCTTCTCACTGGCCAATAGAATGAGTGACCGCTTTGATGTTGGTTATTAAATCTTCGTGATCTCAGGAAATCGCCTTTTGAATTACATATTTTTAGGTTTAATAAACAATTCATTGAATGAACGTCGTAGTTGTTCACGAACGTTTTACAAAATCGTTACTTCCGTTCGAATAAAACAACAAACAAAAAGCTTCCCCATTTTGTTTTTCTGTTATGGTCGCCGTCTTGCAACGCATCTCGCAATCTCAGGTGGTTTTGTAGTTTTATCGCGGTTATATGTGAAGACCTCCTGAAGAGGGCTTGCTGCTTCTGTTAGTTAGTCATGGACGATTCACATGACGGACTGATCCGCGGACGGAGTGATAACGTGACGACATGTCCGCGGTTCGTCTGTGTCCCAAGCGCATCCACGCGAGGGTGACGACGAGCAGACGACAGCGAGGACGGACCGAACCTGGTCGCCACCCCACAGTGCCGCGAAACTCTAACACCGCACCGTGCCACCGTTGTCCAAGGAGAGAAATCGGCTTTCGCTACCGCGAGAATGAATCGTACGCAGCTGTTACGTACAGATCGAGACAAACACCGTGATAGGCTGCTGCGCGAAGCGCCACCTAAGCTTTAGCAACCCAAAGCGCATGAGTGACACCGGCATGGTCCTGCTCGAGAAGGGTTCCGCGTAGAAGCGACGAAGTACTGGGTTTGCAAAGGGCGTTTAGAGATGCCTTCACGCACTCTGCGCTCGTGCACAACACTCAAGCTCTCCACAGCCACAAGAGAGGTCTTGCTCGGTGAAATCCTGATTGGACGTGCAAGAATCGTCGCGGCGTGCTAGACGAGTTTTGACGGAAGCTTCTTGACGCGGACCCGGAGGAGTACAGGAACCTGCGTCGCCGTCAGCCAGACAAAGTTTCTGCAGTTCCTTTCACACGTGGAACGAAGAAACGCCCGACAAAATGAACCAGCGAACGCACAAACACAACGATGCGCCACTTTTATTTTCATCACCGAGAAACAAAAACAAGAAAACAATGTACCGTTGCCAGACTAAACGCTTTTCGAGTCAATCTACCGCCAAAAATTGGCAAGTGAAAAAGGTGCTTGACTTTATCAGTCCGCGCGTCCGCGGACGAGGCGCGGATTGCAGGAATCGGTGACGTGCCGGTCACTTGCTACACGGTCTGCGGACGAAAATCGCGATTCGGTCCGTCGTGTGAATCGGCTGTACGACGCGGTACGACGTGCGACCGGCAGGCACAGGAAGTAGCAATGGCTCTCGTACGGGGCGCAGCCAAGCCAGTCAGGCAGCCAAGTCGATTCACTACGAAGAGGCGGGGAGTACCACTCCTCCACGCGCCCGAAATGCCGAGAGAGAGAAAAAGTGGAAAGGAGGTGACTACCGACTAAATTGCGTCTGGCGCAGTCAATATTGCTCTAAACATTTTTTTTTTCGCGTAAAATTCATATTTTGACACGCGTGTCCCAACCAAACTGTTTTGGAAATACTTTTTTCTTTTCAGGGGCCCTTTAAGGGCAGCTGCCAACGCTTATGAGCTCGCTCTTCGAGCCTTCGCTGCGGTACAACATAAAGTGAAACGGAGTATAGCTCCGAACACGATCTGGTCGCTCGCTCCACGCGGGAAGAGCGGCCAGAGTCACCACCTAAATGTGTTTCTTCCACCGTGGGCGGAACCAAGCTACATCGATCGCAGCGCCACCTTCGCTGCGATCGAAGCGATCGACAACACAGGTCGGCACGTTGATACTTTAGACACATGTTGTTGTAAAAAAAACTATCTCCAAACTCCGGTCTAAAAACATGCTTTTCGTGCAAGGCTCGTCAAATTATGAGGCGCTGGAGAAATACAGCATTCTGCGTTAAGTCCTTATTTCGAACTCTTTTTGTTCGCCTTCCGCCCATTGAAAAGCATGCGGGAAGGGCCTTAGAACGCACCTGGTATCGCTGCGCCGCAGCGTTCTTCCGCAACATAAAGTTCGTCTGCGTTCCTCGTCGTCACCATGGCAACGACCGCCGAATGAATGGAAGCACGCACGGTACCGCCGCGTGAAGCCAGCAACAGCTGACGCCATTTTACGAACGCCGTCTGCTAGCCAAAGCCGAACGCGGTGTATCAGATCAACCGCCTCCGCCGGTGCGCTGCTAGCAAAGACGACGAAGCTGAATCATGCTGACGGCGATCGAGCAAGCAACAACACCGCGGGACGACCGCAACGGGTGTATTTATAGGGATCAAAGGCGCGAAATAAGCAAGGACAATTTTTGTTTGAATCATAACACGCGATGCCACGGTCGGCATCGTTACAAAGACAACAGTCGGGCCCAACAAAATAAAGAAACAAAGTGAATAAAAATAAAAATAAAAAGTAGAAAGGAAGCCGTTCTCGGGCGGCGTGTTCTTTGACGAGAGGTGTTGCTCGCAATGTTCCTTGTTCGTTTTCTTTTTGTTTCTTTTCCATAGAGGATGCCACGACCCTTATTTGAAGCTGATTTGTTAATTCAATAACAAACAACGCGTTGGAACGAATGAGGGAAGGAGTTTTGGCGTCAGAATTCGACGTAGTCTAAATGAAAAGAAAAGTAAGAATGCACAGTATATGCCGTACTGCAAGACCGTTGCCCCCGGCGACCGTTAGGGTATTTATTTTGTTTCTTTCGATTTTTATTGCGACCACTACTCCACCGTGCCTCAGATTTTCCGGCGGAGGTCCGGCAGTTTTTTTATAATTATTATTATCGTCGTTTGAAGGGCAATCTTCCTATGCTGCTTCGTCTCGTTTCTGACGCCATAAAAATATGGGCGGGAAAAGTTAGCGCCACGTATAAAAAAATAAAAAGGTTTAGTTCAAGGTCATATTGGTTTGTGGATACAATTAGTCCAATTATTATTTAGCCCAATTATTTAGCTTTTTTATTAGCATCTTTTGTGTGCATGCGTGAAATACAGCACCCAACGAGAAGACATGAGAAGAACGCTGCAAGTGCTGGAACGTAGACCATTTGATGTCACCAAAATCCTGGGCCGGAGAACACTTGGCGGTATCAGTGTATGGTTTTTAAAGCGCCACGTCAGGGACACTGAACTTTTGAAACAACTTTGATTGCGTGAGCGTGTGATGTGTGTGTATGCCATTCTTTATTTTTAGATAGCAGGCGCGAAAAATTTACACGGAATAGTGTGGCCTCAGTAACGCAGAGTCTAGGCCAACATCTGGGTGCACTGCTGTTACTCAGGCCCTAGTCAGTGTGGATTTTTCGCGCCTATAATCTAAACAGAAAGAATATTTTTATGGCGTCAGGAACGAAGCAGCATAGGAAGAGTGCCCTTCAAACGACAATAATAATTATTAGAAACTGCCGGATCTCCGCTGGAGACTCCGACGCATGGTGAAGTAGTCGTTGCGATAAAAATCTAAAGAAACAAAAAAAATGGCCTAACGGTCGTCGGCGGCGTCATGAGGCCTCACCGAGTGCGGAGTACAACGGTCTTGGCATACGGTCGTTATTTTCTTTTCTTTTCTAAAACGTCGAATTCGGACGCCAAGACTCTCTACCTCCTCCGTTCCAACGCGTTGTCAGCTTCAAATAAGGTTCGTAGCACCCTCAAAATAAAAAAAATAAATAAATAAAAAAACGAACATTCCGAGCAGTTAGAGCAGCACGGCCGCTCCTCCTCTCATCAAAGAACCGTTCGAAAATCCAACGGCTCTCTTCTTTTTTTTTCTTTTTATTCACTTTGTTACTTTATTTTGTTGTTGGGTTCGACTGCTCCTTTCGCTGTGACGATGCCGTCTGTGGACAGACGTTTGGCGTTTGTTTTGTCACGCGATGGTGTGGTCCGACCGATCAACCAATGAGTTTCTTAGAATTGTGTCACGAAGCATAAAATGGCGGATAAAATAAAAATATTAAATGCAAAGAAGCGCGCAGTTCCCCCTCGGCGCTTTATTCTTCCAGAGGCGAGCATCGCAGTGCCATGGCATTCAAGTTGTGCCGTCTTCATGACGCCATTAAAGAGCCTCTAAAACGCCAAAAAAATATTTTTTTTCATGGTAGGCGTTAAAATTGCATATCAGGACATCACAAAAAAAATTGTTTCACTATAGGGTTGCGTAGAATTTTTTATAAAAATAGAAATGCGAGGTTCAATTCAAAGTTCCCGCCGTGCACTGTGACGTAACAGTGTACCGCAAGGTGTCGGGGCGGTCAGAAGGGAGGCATCGAACTACGTCACTAAAAGTGAGTTCACCGGAAGTCACGTGAGTTTCACTCCTCGTGCTCACCGCGACCGTGCCTAAGATTTTTTTTTCTTATTCTGCTTTTCGTACGAGCGATTGTAGAAAACGAAGTTTCAGTTCCACTAGCTCTTTACCGCTGCACCGTTGGTTAGTTTGCATGCTGTAAAATTTGAGGACGAAGAGTCAGTGGATCGACGTGATGGAGGTCAATGATGAAAGCGTTGCGAGTACAAGCCAGTGTACGAGTGCATGCCGTCAGTCCGATCATACAGAGCTATACTGGGCGCAAAACAAGCTATCAAGTTTTGAAAAAAAATTTAGAACGCTCGCAGAAATTAGGATTGGAAGGTTCAGACACCGAGGTCGTTGAATCATCGGATACTCTCCAGGCTAAAGATGCCTGCCGTCTAAAGAATACGAACTGGTTTGTGTACAAAGTACAAGTAAACGTCGAGCACAAAGTACGTATTTTGTCTAGAACATGAGTAGAACTTGTTTACTAGGTGCACATGCGGCCGATGTATGTCTCTCGGAAATGCATGCAGTGTGATCTCTTCTTCAGTTGCTGAAATACCGGGACAGTCCCTCGCACAGCACCTTTTAGGCAGTGTAGTTGATCACGTCAGTTCATTGACTTCGCTTCTTCTACCGTTAAAGCAACATTAAGCGATGAAAGGCAAACAAAAGAAGCCTTGTCTGCTTCGATCGCTCGTGGAGGTGCGGAGAATAACAAAAAGTATTACAAAAATATTACACGCGCTCGCGGTAAGCACGAGGAGGGAGACAACTCACGTGACTTCCGGCGGTGCCTACCTTCTGACCGCCCCGACACCTTGCGGTACACTGTTACGTCAGAGTGCACAGATGGAACTTTGAATTGGGCCTCGTATTTCTATTTTTTATAAAAAAACTACGCAATTCAATAGTGAAAACAAATATTTTGTGATGTCCTGATATGCCATTTCAACGCCTAGCATGAAAAAAAATATTTTTGGCGTGTCAGAGGCCCTTTAAAGAGCCTCTTGAAGCAATTAATTTGCTTCAGCGCATGGACCTGCTCCTGGCTCCTGGGTTTTCGTGCGTGTCCAGAGCGCGAAGCTGCGATGACAAGCTGCAAGTCCGCGCTAGATCTGCGGATGGCTACACGGGTATGTGCGCTGTGTGGATGACTCGTGAGGTGCCCAAGAGGAAGCCGGTCAAGGTTTAGTGCCGGGGCGAGGTCTCGGTACGGAGCGGTTCCTTTTTCGATGGATCGCACCTGACGCTTCTCCAACTCATGAAAATCATCCTACGGTGTCAGAACCTACCGTGCGCCGTCATTCAGCGGGAGACTGGTGTCGCAAGTAAGACAATAACTGATTGGACGAGCCTTTGTCGGGAGGTTGTGGTAAATGCCGTCTTTAAGCATTCAGACATGATTGGTGGCGAAGGCGTGACTGAGCTAGACGAGAGTATGTTCGGTCGGCGAAAGTACCATCGCGGGTATTTAAGGCCTGGCCAGTGGGTTTTCGGCCGTGTGGAGCGTTGCAGCGGGTGCTGCTTTCTTGTTCCCGTGGAGACCTGTGACGCTAAAACCCTGCAAGGGCTAATAGCCGAGTGGGTCCGCCCTGGAACAAGAATAATCACTGACTGTTGGGCTGGCTGTCGCAAGCTTGCAGATGACGCTCGCTTCACGCACCTCACCGTCAACCAGAAGCTACACTTTGTCGACGCGAACACTGGTGCGCACACCAATACGGTGGCGGGCACCTGGGCCCACGTCAAAAACTCTCTTCCATCTGGACGGCGCGAGAGCCACCATTTCACTGGTCACCTTGCAAATTTCATGTTTTGGAGGAGAGAGAAGGCGCGCGGAAACACTGATAGATTCCAGTCGTTCGTCGCCGTGGCCGCCAAAATCTAGAGCCCCGACGCAGACAGGGCGAGGATTCTGACGGCCCCGGTGACTTCGAGTGATCCGCTGCGCTGAGCCCGTCGCCCGCCTGCATGCATAAAGACGACTTATGCGTCAACCGCTTGTCAAGTGCTCGTTACGTCAGTTATAGCTTCTGGTAGCGGTCTAAACAGCCCTTTTCAAGGCACCCATATTTTGCAAACGGAGCTGTTTTCTGAATGCGGCACCCCGTGTCTCTGTAAAAAGTTCACAGGAAAGACCCAGCGAAGGTATGTGGTTCCCAACTTGGATATCGCGTGTTATGATTTAAATAAACATTGTTCTTGCTTATTTCGCCTATTTGATCACAATAAATGCCGCCGTTGCAGTCGTCCCGCGGTGCTGTTGCTCGCCCAATCGCCGTCGGCGTGTCTGAGCTTCGCCGTATTTGATAGCGGCGCACCGGCGGAGGCGGTTAATCTGACACACCGCGTTCGGCTTTGGCTAGCAGACGGCGTTCGTAAAATGGCGTCAGCTGTTGCTGGCTTCACGCGGCGGTACCGTGCGTGCTTCCATTCATTCGGCGTTCGTTGCCATGGTGACGGCGAGGAACGCAGACGAACTTTATGCTGCGGAAGAACGCTGCGGTGCAGCGATACCAGGTGCGTGCTAAGGCCCTTCCCGCATGCTTTTCAATGGGCGGAAGGCGAACAAAAAGAGTTCGAAATAAGGACTTAACGCAGAATGCTCCATTTCTCCAGCGCCCTATAAATTGACGAGCCTTGCACGAAAAGCATGTTTTTTGGCCATCCCGTGTCCTGTTTTTTTAACCTTAACATGGGTCTAAACTATCAAACTGCCCGCAGGTCAAGGTCATCTGGGCTTTATAGCTCCTTAGGACCTATATTGTATTTTTTAATGAATTTGACGTCGGAGGTAACGTCAAAGCACCACGTCTCGACGACATGGCGTTACGACGACGCCAGGACGTCACCGTCCACAACAACGTTACGTGACGCCAAGATCATGTCGTAAGTCCCGCGTGATATCGCGTCGCGCCGAGGACGACGCCGTTATGCGACATCAAGTCGCCGTTGTAACGCGGCCATGAAATCGCGCCGCGTGAACGGCGACGTTGACGCCGGCTCACCACGCAGCGTCAAACATCTCCAGGACATCACTTCAAAGACGTCTTGACGTTGTCGTCAACCTCACAACGACGTCACGACGAAGCCTTGACGGTGTCTAACGTCGATGCGTCGTCAACATCAACGTCGACGCGCCGTCACGGCGAAGTCTTGACGTTATGTAACGTCGACGATAACGTCGACGTTGTAAAGTTGTCAGGACGTCGTCGGGACGTCGAGTTGCGTGATGTCGACAACGACGTCGACGACCTGACAACAAGCGTGTTGTAAACGAAATATGACGTCTGAACGCAGTCTTGATGTCGTGTAACGTGCGTTGCAACGTGGATGACGACGTTGACGTCGAGGCGTTGTCGTGATGTCCCATGGCGTCGTGATGAAAAGTAAGGTCGCGGTGACGTTATGTATTGACGTGACGCCTGACGTCTAGGTTGTACAAAATATAGCTCGGCGCTCTATTGTTTCTATGACATTGACCAGTGTGCCGGACAAGCTTGGCGTTAAAACGCAACGCGTTTTTAATAAAAAAAACGGCTAGTCCAAATTACTTCGCTCGTAGCGAAAGAGAGGGCGCTACGAGCGAAGTGGCTTTAAGGCCCTTCATGTTTCAAAAGTAGCTCAAGGTGCGTCGATGCATCACGCACGTGCAACGTGCAGCCCCTGGAAAGATCATGGCAGCACAGCGCAGCATTGAGCTAGATTCCAGACGCCTTGTTCTTCCTAGAAGTGACGCGCGGCACGTGTCTGGAGCATTTGCACAGCAATGAATGGCGCCACTTTTCTCAGGATAGAAGGGCTTTAAGTGGCTTGGCTTGGCTTAGCCGATTTTTCCACATTGGGAGGTGCAAAAATCGCACTCCGGTGGCCCCACTCGTCCTTTCTAAACTCTGTTTCATACTTAGCGTGCAACGCTTTCAAAGCTACTGGCGCGAGCGTCGGGCTTGATATCGTTGATCATTTGCACGCGATCTCGCACAAACAAAACCATAGATGAAGCCACGCGCTCGCGCCAGTACCTTTGACAGCGTTGCACGCTAAGTATGAAACAGAGTATATACTCCGTTTCACCTTATGTTGTACCGCAGCGAAGGCTAGAAGCTTGAGCTCATAGCGTTGACAGCTGCCACCAATGCGCGAAAGCTCGTGCCGCCGAGATGTGCCCTAGAGCAAGGAGCTCGCGATTGTAGCCTTTCCTGCGGTACATCGTAAGGTGAAATAGAGTATAGGGAGTATTTCTTGGACGCCATATTTGTGGGTGCTGTTTAGACGCATGCTCAGAACGAGCTCACATTAATAGGCTGCTAAGACCGGCACTCTTGATGGTGCGCAATGCACGTTGCAAAAGAACTGTGGATGCTCGCCATCAGTAAAGTCACTGGATCCTGGGAAAGTAACGCCAAGCTCCCCGTGTGGTCGCCATCTTGGTCCGTGAAATGAGCAATTTCTCTTTGACCCCTCCGTTCTTGGTGAGCCGATCTAGATTCGCTGGTGACGGGTAGCTTTATGGAGTCCTTTTTGTATACCGAGATTTTGCTAACCACACACCGGCGAAACAAGCGTACACCTTCGTACCACCACCAGATGCTGTGTCGATGCTTGGAGGCACTGAAAAGTAAGTTTACTGTATTGAAATACGCAAGAAAAACAATATAATTGTAAGAGATCCATGGAGATGGGCATGATTAATAAGTTGATTGCATACAGAGTGCCAAAGACTCTTATATTGGTAAGGAACGCTTCCAGTACGGTGATGCTCCATGGTGATCTTGGCGCGACTGGTTTAGAACGACCCTCTGGAAGCTTTGAAGATTTAAATGGACCAAGATGGCGATTTCCATGGCAACGTAGACCGATAAGCCAATCACCTTGCGAGGTTTGGGTCGTCTGTATGTTAGTATCCGTTTGTGTCTGGCTAGCAGGTAGGGAAGGCCATGGCGCTACTTTCCCAGGATCCTGTGACTTTAGCCATCAGCACGCGCTCAGCATTCGCGCACACATCTATGGCCGCCAGTGAATACTCCCTATAGTGCACTCTAGCCGAAAATAGCAGAAGCGGCCACAGTCCCCCCTCCCCCCGCCCCATCACCCGCTCCCACTTTCCGGCAACGCCTGCCACAGGAGCGACGGGCGAGCGCGCGCTCTCGTGAAATGGCTGACAATGGCTATCTATACTCTGTTTCATACTTAGCGTGCAACGTTGTCAAAGCTACTGGCGCGAGCATGGGGCTTGATCTCGTTGATCATTTGCACGCGTTGTCGCCCAAACAAAATCATAGATGAAGCCTCGCGCTCACGCCAGTAGTTTTGACAGCGTTGCACGCTAAGTATGAAACAGAGTATAGGAGTTGCTTTACTCACCCAATAGGAGAATGCGCATTTCTTTGAAGTTTTATTGCGGTTACAAACACCGACGGCTGCGCTCTGTGGGATAGTTTAATGCTTTCAAAATAATAATAATTTCTAATGAGTTTCGATGTTGAAACGGTAAGCGTACTCTCCTTTAAGAAAATAGTAAGGTAAAATTACGAAAATTACGTAAAGTGGAGTCGTTTTGTTGAGTTTTAAATTTTTGGAGCATAGCTAACGCGTCGCGCGACGTTCTTAAGGTTTCGCTCTGTCCGACGATCGCATCAGGCTTTCGATGAGGAAGCGCCGTTCTTTTGAAACACTACATTAATGATCACCATATGGTAAACATAATGTAGGATACATATTTTGGAGGACAAAATGCGTGGGAAGCACAGCAGGAAAAAAAGTAGGCTCGGGGGCTCTTTGGGAGTCGAGTCTGGTGTCTTGTTTCCTGCGGTATAGGTCTCTGTTCTTTCGTTTGTTCAGGTTGCCCATCAGACGCGGCGTTCCTGAAGTCTTTTCATCTACAGCTGGAAGCTGGTATACTGCTGAAAGAGACCACCCTGCTGCCGGGCAAGTGGTTACGTTTCTAACCCTAGCCAGGCCGTTCTCTAGCTACGGCACACCTACGGGTATGCTATACAACTACTTCGCTCGACAGAGACCCTCTCGAATACCCGGAACCAAGACTTTTGAGCATCTGCCGAGGTAGCCAACGTCCATGGGTCTTCTTCTTCCTCTTTCTTTTAAATCGAGAGGAGCTGCGTTTGCAGAGCCATAAACCTCTGAACCAAAACGACAGGGGCTGTTTGACCTCATTTTCATAGATGCCGAAAGCCACCTCCAATCACTCCAGAACAGGACAGTTTAGATATCGTGAAACGACAGATCTTCGTCAAAAAGTGTGGAAGTTGAAGTGTCCGGCAGTCCAGGGGGGCTATGTTGCACGTTTTGGATTCCCAGGAGACTAGGGAGAAGGAAGTGACATATGTGTGAAGGGACGTATTTTTTGCAGATACCGTCATCAGCGATTCTACCAATCAACATTCAAACAGCGTTGTTGACGTCACTTCCTTCTCCCTAGTCTCCTGGGAGTCCAAAACGTGCAACATAGCCCCTCTGCAGTACGATGTCTGTTTGAAAACCACCAACCTCACGACTTTCCTCCTCGCTTCCTCCAATTCTCGGTGACCTCGGTGCTCATCGGACCTCAAGTCAGACGCCACGGGCCAATACTGACCATCTGTTTTGCCCGGCCACCGTGTTTTTGGCCGAGTTCCAAAATCTGTTCGATCTTATACCAGGGTGAGGGTTTTCTGCCCTTGCGTCTCGAAAGCCTGCCCTCGTTCGGCGTCGATCTATTCGTGTTATCACGTGACAGGACCCGCCGGAGTAGCTCGGATCTATATAGGTAAGATTTCGAACACAGACCTTCCCTTTCCTGTTTTGGGGACCTATAAAACGGCGGAGACCTTGAGCGATTGACCGACATTCAAGAGAGCTTGTGGACGGCTCTGCGCACCCAATGTGATGAGCATGCTCATCAATGTGTTAGTCAATCTTTCGCCCGTGTCCTTGTAGGACACGGGCGAAAATTGACGGGGAGAACTTTATCCGGCAAAAGAAGAAGAAAAAAAAATGGAAGGAAGCAGATTGCAGTGCCACTTATGTCGGAGTCGTGTCGCCTCACAATTTCTAAAGTATTCCTTTTGGACGGGCTTTAAGGAGACCGCGGACACGCGCGGCAGAGACGGGATGCGACTTACCATTGAAACCTTCCATCAAATCATCTATTATTAAAACATCATCATCTTACACCCGAAATCAGGTCTCAAGGCCGTCCGTTCCCAGGGTGTCTTAACTAGTCCAACGCAAAGATTATTTGTGTTATGACATAGATGGGGGAAGAACCCAGAGGTTGCCGCGAAGTTTTTTTTTCTCTCAAAGCCGCAGGTCCGTTTATCTCTTTGACGCCTTTTATTGAAGGGGCCAAAACCCGCTAAATCTCCCTATCCCGGTTTATTCTCTGCACATGCTAAAATTTAGTAGGAATGGTCTTTCTTCGGAACTGAAAGTTACAAAACTAATGACGATCAAAACGACACACAGGCGACTACGCTTCGATTCGTCAAGAAACATTATTGGAATTTTCAATCCCGTTGCAGGTTTAGTTGCAGGCTGTTCTGCCAGCTCGGTTGAATAAAAAAAATGAAAGAGTTAAATTTATTGTGTCGATACACTGGCGTGTTTTTATTTATTGGCTTTGAAGTTGAAATGTAAAATCTCCATCCAGGTTCTAGGCAAACGTCTCCCACATCCGCCCGTGAGAAAGGTGGGAATGATTATTTTCTCAGTCGCGTTTGAATAGGTTACATAAAAATACGCCAGCGAGTAACAATGTCCGTTCACATATCACTGTTATTTTTACACTTGAAACAGCCGGCTTGAGACCGCACATCTGGGCTTTGTATTGCTCTAACACCAAGACACTTTTAGGCTTCGTACGAAACGTGGTTATCCTGATGACTTCCGGTCGTATCTCGACTCCTTGACATGGTCTCAATGGTACGGGCAGTCAACTTTCCGCCGAGCCGTAGCTCGCCCGAGTCATTAAAGATGATCGCTACACGACACAAAAAAGCACGACTATCTCAAAAACTCGCCATTGCACCTCGACGTCAGATGTCATAACGTAGGGCAATGCAATTGTTAAAAGTACGGCGGAATATGTGGATAAGAACCACGATGTTCATGTGCACCAATGAGTGTTGGGATACAACACCGTCCTTCCGAATGGCTTGCAATTACTGTTGCCTACGTATGTTGAATCATCAAGAAAGAAAAAAACTTGTATTACGCTCTGAGACTTGTGCTAATTTCCTTGCAGCCCTTCGCACAGCAGTGGCTAGGCATTTTCATTCCTGCATTTGACGCTTCACGTGAACGTCCAATTTAATCGTAAGAGCAGACAATGTAGCATGTGATGGCGCTCATCCGGGCTACCTAGGAGTCTATGGGGGAATCCACAAGTGATGAGGTAAAAGAGGAAATGTGCAGGCCTTGTCACCTAGCTGACATTGCATGGGGCAGGTCAAAAACTCCCGGACAATGGCGTCATAAGCGGGCATTACCTACTATTCTTCTATTCACCTCAAGAACCGTGGTAAGAACAGTCGGGCTCCCCACGTGTGAATGCTAATTTCTCCTTTATGTGGAAATAAAACTGTACGTAGGTCTATTTCGAGTAAGCTATGTTTTATCATATCAAGACGAACGCGTTTTAGACGCCAAGAGCACCATTTCTTCCTACAACCAAAGCTACTAAGATCTACTTTGCGCAGCGAAGGAACAATGTGTAAAACATACTTTTTCCTTAAGGTTGCAAGACGTACTTATGGAATTGGATCAGCTTAGATAGAATAGGAGTACCATATCAGCGTTCGGCGAGCATTCGTTGTCAAGTTATCACGTCAAAAAAATGTCGATGACCAATGTTGCGGGATGGGGTTTTGAAAAGCGTCTATATTTGAGCGACGGAGCGTATAAAGGTGTACGGGACGGCACTCTTGGGACGATGAAAAACGATCGACACTGCACGGGAACAAGACGTTTAATGCATCGTGCGCGCCGAGAAACTAGGGGAGAAAGGAGACGAGCGCGCACGGGGACATCAGAACGCCGAGTTCGGGTTGGAAGGATTAGTGGGCAGATCAAAAACTAACTGCCTTTCTCTTCTTTGTACTTGTCGGACGCGCATGAATGCAACAGCCAAACACCGGACGCCATCGTTCCGCGTTCGAAAGCGTTCGACGAGTGCAGTACGACAAAGACAGCTCGACATGGGTCCACCCACTAGTCTTTCCAAGCAGAGCTCGGAGTTCTGAAGTCCCTGCGCGCTCTCGACTCCTCCTCTCTCTCATTTTCTCGGTGCATTCTTCTAATCTCGGACGACGCGGTGTCCTTCAGGCTTTGGACGTACAACGTCTCTTATGGCCTTCAGCCGCCTGAATTTTCCGTCACCACAGAGGTTGGCAAAGTCGTCGTACTCCACGTCGAAGGCTGCAATTCCTGCTCCGCTTCTTTCCAGGTACTTGGCGAAGAATTGCTCCGCCTGAAAGGACCACAAATCCTCGATGGTGTGATGTGTACTTCAATCTACGGTGCAAGGCAGGAACGCGTGTCCAACCTGTATGTTCAGTGTTTCTATTCCGCCCATGCAACGAAAGGTGTCACGAAGGTGGCTATAAAGGACGTCAAAGAATGCGGAGTGTCATGGTGTCGGATGTGGCGATCCTGGCGGTTCAACGTAAAGTCTCGCGAAAAAGCGCGATTGAACGCGAGTGTTGTCGTCGTGGTGCCTCAGTTCCTGGCTGCCCAGGCTTCCGTAAACTGTGAAGCAGGAGAGACACCTGCTGCAGAACGGGCGTCTCTTACCATCCACCACAGCTGCTGTAAAATCGCCAAGATCGCGGCCGGCGACAGCGCGACGCTTCTATGACGGCAGCAGGAAGAATTCGAAATACAAGCTTTTTGGACACCGTAAACACACCAGTGCGAAGCAGTTTCAGGCTCTGTACTTGATGCAAATGAAGCTCCTCAATGATAGTCATCATCACTAACATCAGCACCCCCAAAATATTTGGGTAGTCTATTTCAATTACACTAAACAATTATCTCTACTTTTATTTCAGTGGCTGAATCATTTGTAACTGTACAGTCATGTTTCGGTAACACGAACCCTGTCAATAAGAGCACCTCGCTTTGTACACTGCATTTTTGAAGACGAAGTGGGCAAATGCAAGCGTTTTTGTCTCGTTATTTCGAGAACAAATACATGTTAGGGATGTCTTATTGGGGAACGCAGATGTCCGCATCGACGAAACATCACTGTTTCATTACATTCCAATAAAATAAATTGTTGTAATTGAGTTCACTTTTAAACCTCAGTAGACCAAGGCATTTGGCCTGCGATACCGGACGTCGCCCCGGCGTGTTTTAATGCAAGCCTATACCTCAGATTGAGCATCGCTCTATCTTTGAAATATATCCCTCACGTAAAACAAAAAAAAGGTCTGAATATTTATTCTAAGCTATTGGGAACTCTAGCCCAGCGCTTGCCTCTCGCGTACGAAGTAAGAACCAGATTAAAGAGGACGTCAGCGAGTATTGAAAGGCTTGTTGCTGCTGTTATTGCAATGTTCCAGCCAGCCTGCTCGTGTATAACGTAGTTTTAACCCCCCGAAAAGGATTGGTGTATTAAAACAAACGTTGATTTTCTGCTCTGCAAAAGCTTTGCTCGAATGAAATAGTCTGTCTTATTTAAAGAAGACTTCTCAAACATCGTACCCTCTGGATTGAGGCCGCAGTCTGAATCCGTGCTTACCGTGAACAAACGGTCTTCTGCTGGCAGTCCTAAGCTCTTCGTACAATCTCCGTAAAGGGATTATTCTATCCCGAAGCTGCAGAAAGCTGATGGCCGAACTTTGCTTCCAAATATATATATATATATATATATATATATATATATATATATATATATATATATATATATATATATATATATATATAAACTAAGATATGCAGAGGAATGAACTGTACTTAAACCAATGAATCAAAGCATCAAAGATTTACGAACCGGCGGAAAGCCAATATGTATATGCGTGATTTTATTTCAAATCGTGCAGGCCCAAAAGGTCGAATTTTAATTTCGCTTAAAAATATGTTCTGGCGTCGTTTCTACAAACGCAGTCGCCACAAACCGTAAGTTCGTCGAAATTTTCGTTCTCGACTTAAGAATTTTAAAATAGGCCGCAGGCGGAAAACAGTGTTTTTCACATCCGCTCGTGGGTCGGATGTTCTCGCTCGATCTAACGCCGCGAACTTGCAGTCCATCATTTATGTTAACTTTTTTCCAAGCACTCATGTGAGCAGATTTGTGTCGGGTCTAATGTCATAAAATATTTTAAGCTCTTTTTTTTTTTGTAAGAATGTCAAAAACGCCTTTTCGGTTAATTGTTGATGAACTTTGACGATACCGCCGATCTACTTAAGAGTTTACATCCATATTTTTGTTCTGCTCCATAGTGAGCCCAAAATACGCTCTTTTCTGTATAATAAAACTACTCAGCTGTATGGGAATTTCTTTTGCAGGTACGTTTAAGCTAAAGTTTTTGCACAAAACCAAAAAGTATCAATTTTTCAAAACAATTTTCTCAAAGAACATTTTTTTTTTTCTTTTTTTTTTTGCAGTGCAGATACAATAGTTGTCTACTCAAAAAGCAAGCCAGGTATAGTGTCATTTAGTTCGTGTTTCAGATATTTTAAGCCTGAATAACGGGTTAAGTCGTTTTGTAAGGCCTAAGTCAGGCATAGCCAGCCGTGCGTTTCTATGAATTATGAGAAAGTGTTGTTCTTGCATTTTTGCTTGCAGTTTGCAGGGCGAATTGTAAACGCATTTTGTCGTATTGGATAGTTATTTATGTTTTGATAAAAGCGGGAAACGACTAGCAAACATTATCTAATCAAATCAGCAGGCCAAGTAGACTTTACAATGTCGAAAAGGCCGCAGACATTGTATTGTTTTGATTTATAAAACTTTCACTACTAGCATGACTAACTCCTTAGCTGTCATATTACCAAGACGTAGAGCTTCACCACATCATTGATGTATTGTAAACAATTATTTCAGAACACAAACGCTTGAGGCTTGTTCACCGCACATCACAGAGATCACTAGGAATGGCCTTTCACTTTAGTAATACGTAAAAGCGAAGCCACAGAAACGATCCGAAACACACGGTGAGATTTTCGCGGAGAGGGGAAGCGTGATAAAAAATAAATGAACAAGAATAAAATTGCCAAACTTTGATCTGGGAGACCGAACATAAGAAAAGCTGGCGAAAATCCGGTTACTTCGTGAGGCGTGTTGTTGTATTCCTCGACGACTTCTCGAAGAAGCTTTGGCCACGGTGTTCTTGGCTGCTCATTAATCTTGAATTTGAGTCTTGTGACGATCGTTTGATTCGTTCTCTCATTCATGCCATTGCATTGTGGGCGTTGAGTGGACGTCATGACGTGATGAATTCCATGATTTTTCATGAACCTTTTGAATTTGTTGCCAATAAAGCCGGATCCGCGATCGGAAAGGAATTTCTTCGGTCTTCCGGTGGTGAGGATTTGCTGGAGGCATGACACGTACGCGTCTGACGTTTCGCTTTTGTGTGCGAATGCCCAGACGTATCGGGTTGCGTGGTCGACGGCGACGTGGATGAAGCGTTTGGCGGAGTTGTATCCGGTTAGTCCTCCAACGGTGTCCATTGCGAGCAAGTCAAAGGGCACCTCGGCGGGCGGCAGAGATTCAAGGAGCCCGAACCTCTTTTGCTTGGAATGCTTGCATTTCTGGCAAATGTCGCAATGCTTGACGTAAGCGGAGACGTCTTTTATGATGTCAGGCCAGTAGTACTGTGGAGACAGTAGACCTAGCATCTTCTTTACGCCGACATGGCCGTAGTCCTCGTGGGCTTTTTTGATGGCTTGTTGGCGAAGCGAGTGCGGAACGAAGACTTTCCGCAGTCCTTTTCTTCTCATGACGAAGATGCCGTTTTCCTTGCAGCAGTTTGGGTGATCTGGTGGTAGATCAGGTTGAGCTTGTCGAATGTCCTCGATATCAATTAAGCCGACGATGGGTGATCTTGAGAGGGCATCTGCTTCTACGTTGTCGGTGCCTTTTAGGTGTTTGATGGTGTAGTCGTACATAGAAAGCTTGAGTGACCATCTAAATAGACGTCCGGAAGGGTTCTTGATGGTTTTGAGCCACTTGAGGGCAGCGTGATCCGTAATCACAGTGAACTGGTGACCATGCAGATAGCAGTGCCACTTGTCAACGGCATCCACAATCGCGAGGCATTCCAGCTCTGTGATGGAGTAGTTGCGCTCATGATTCAGCAGCTTCCGGGAATAGTAGGCAACGGGGTGCTCGATACCATCACCGTCAGTTTGTTTCAGGACCGCTCCAATTCCTTCTTGTGATGCGTCACAGTAGAGGGTGCACAGCTTTCCTGGGTCGAATATCGCAAGGATGGGTCTTTTGGACATTTCATGCTTGAGTTTAGCGAACGAAGTCTCACACGATGTTGTCCATTCCCACTTTGCGTCTTTCTTCAAGAGGTTGGTCAATGAGAGCGTGATGTTTGTGTACTGGTCCACATAACGGCGGTAGACGTTTGTGGCGCCAAGAAATCTCTGCACGTCCTTGATGTTGTTCGGGCGAGGATATCGCAGTATAGCCTCTACGTTTTCATTTTTTGGCAGGATGCTACCCTGGCTGAGAGTGTGTCCAAGAAAGTCGATTGTTTTGCAAACAAACTGGCACTTCCTGAGCTTGAGTTTCACGTTCTCAGCCCGGAGAGCAGTCAGAACTGCGTCAAGTTGCTTTATGTGCTCGTCCAGTGTCTCAGAGTGGATGATGATGTCGTCAAAGTAGTTTAGGACATTTTTGAGCTTGTGTTTTTCAAGGATGCATTTGATGACGCGTTGAAATGTCGCTGGAGCGTTCTTGAGACCAAAAGGCATGACCAGCCATTCGTAATGACCACTGTGAGTTACAAATGCGGTTTTGGGGATGTCGTTTTGCTTCATGCCGATATGCCAGTAGCCGGAGGTTACGTCTAATGTGGTGAAATACTTTGAGGTGCCAACTGAATCAATCAGATCATCAATTCTTGGTATAGGATGATAGTCGGGCTCGGTGACGGCATTTAGCTTGCGGTAGTCGACGCAAAATCTAGTTCGACCTTCGTCTTTCTTGGTTGCTAGCACTACAGGTGCGGCGTAAGGTGACAAGGACGGGCGAATCAAGTTTTGCTGGAGAAGAGATTCCACTTGCCTCTCGATTTCCGCCTTGTCGGCCTGCGATGTCCTGTATGGCGCACAGTGAATGGGGACGTGGTTGGAGACGTTGATGGTGTGCTGCTCGAGGTGAATGGCTCCAATGTCCGTTTGGGATCTCGAAAACACGGAAGCGTGACGTTCTAGGAGGTCTCTCAGACGCTGGCGTTCACTCTCGGGAAGATGGTCACAGTTGATATTGGTGAAGCCTGTCATGGCGCTTGCGACGGTTGGGGTTGATGATTCGGGTGGCTGAGATATGGAGAGTGTTGTGAGGTCCAGTGTTAGGTTGAAGAAAGTCATCGCGTCGAGACCAAGGAGTAGTTCAGATTTCATATTTCCGAACACGTGAACGTCCACATTCTTGGTTGTTGAGCCGATGGTGAGGGATACAGGTACGCGACCCAAGGTTTTTGTTGCTGTGTTCACCTGATGCACTTGAACGGATGAGTTGGTGATGAGTTGCAGCTTCAACCGCTGGTAGACGTCCTTGTTGATACAGGTGATAGTGGCTCCTGTATCGAGGACTGCCTCCACCGGTTGGCCGTTGACAAGTGCCTCGAAGCGAATCAGTTTTGACCTGGGTCGCTGATGGCGTTTCCCTGATTCTCGTCGGCGTAGTTGACACGGGGCTTGTTGGGACAGTCGCCGTGCCAGTATTCGCTGGTGCCATTTCCCTGATCCTCGTCGGCGTAGTTGACACGGGGCTTGTTGGGACAGTCGCTGTGCCAGTGCATCTGCCCATGGATGTTCAGAGATGAGCAAATTCGGCACTCATATTTTGGTGGCACTCCGGAGCTCCTCGCCGATGTTGGAGGTGTAGGCCTGTTCTGGATTGGTTGCCGGACACTGGTCGAGTCAGCGAAGGTGGGTGGCGCCCTGCTCCGAGCTCGCGAGGATTCCACACGCTGCGCGACCGTGAACCACTGGATAGGTGACGTGACACTGACTCCGGCGAAGGCGATTTCCATTTCCGGTGGGAGTCCGTCAGTGAGACCCGATACGATGTGGGAGTCGCGTAGCTCTGCCAGGTGACCAAGCCGCCTCTTCTCATCGTAGTATCCCTTGACTGTCTCCCCCGCTTCAGACGACGATGGATAAAGGCACGGAAGGGGTCCACGACAGGCGAACCGAAGCGAGCAACCATCCGGTCGTGAACATCACTCCATGTCTCGTTGGTGTCAAACACGTCACTTAAGTACCACTTGAACGCGTCGTTCTCGACGTATTCGTGAAAGTTCCGTACCTTGTCTTGGTCGGTCCATCCCAAGCTCTCGGCCTTGGTGTTGAACAGGCGCAGCCACTTTTCCACGGGCACGTCGTCAGGAGACCCGGAGAACTTGGTCAGGGACATCGCTTTCTTGTTTGCCATGATGTTGCTGATTTGCGATGGTCGGGTGATTGAACGTTAATTTGATGCAACTAGCTCATATCCTGTCGACTCGTGTGATGCGTGTGATGAGGGATCGAGACGGGCTTCGCTCAAACGTCTGTGTTTATTGTCCGAGCGAACATCTCCGACTAGTTGAGGAGGGGAGAGGCGCCCAGGAACCCCGGTCTGCGGCGAGGGGGATTGAATGGGGCGCCGGTCTTGAAGAGAGGAGAAGAGGGAGGGCTGTTCTAGGATGGCCCCAGGAGGAGGGGTGGGCTGACCGGAGGCGCTGTGGTTTTCGGGGTGCGGGGCAACTTGCCGGGGACGGTCCGCACGGCTCTGGTTAGGAGGTGTACGTTATATATATATATATATATATATATATATATATATATATATATATATATATATATATATATATATATATATATATATATTGTAGCAGAAGTCGGATTCAGTGATGGGGGTTTATTATCTACACGGGTATTCGAGATAGAGCTCAAAATGACCGTCCGGCATATATTGCCGCTCGCTCAGTCTGTAATACTTCTTCCTCTTCCACCAGGACGGCGCGTTCCCGAGGACTCGTGCCGCTTCTCTTCGTCACAATATATCCCCTTCGCACAGGTAGCCATCCTGGCGCGGGTGATGTTAGGGCTGGGAGATTGGCGGACTGTAGAGTTTAAGGCGGTTCACATGAGGTATTTCACGACCACGTCGGAGGCGATCAGTACGTGGCGAAAGGAGCTCGATTTCATAGTTGACTTCTGAAGTGTGGCGATGCGCACGGTATGGGCCATGGACGTTTTGAAAGCAATTTCTCACAGAGACCGTGATGGCTTTGCGGTGTTCACAACAGGACGAGATCACCCGGTTTGAATGAAAGAGGGTTGGACGCGGCATCGGGGCGGCGTTTTTGTTGTCCTTGAAGGTCGGCAGTGCGTGTCCTTGCTATCTGACGGCATTGCTCAGCATGTTGTCGGATTTCGGTGAGTGATGTACAGTCAGACTCCTCCGGCGAATAGGGCAACAGGGTATCGAGTATTCAAAAGACCTCCCTCCCATAAAGAAGAAAAAAAAGGTGAAAATTGGGTAGTGTGTTGAACGGCGGTATTATAAGCAAAGGTTATGAAGGGAAGAACCTTGTCCCAATTTCTGTGATCAGGGGAAATATACATGGCAAGCATATCGGCGAGTGTTCGGTTGAAACGTTCGGTCATGCCGTTGGTCTGCGGATGATATGGTGACAGAAAAAATCGTAAGGGTGCAGGCGAGCTGGTGAATATTAACCATGTTGAATTAACCTGAGACTGGGGTAGAGAAGAAACATCAAAACGTAGAAGGGAAAGAAAATAGACAGGACGACGTCTCAAACTCAGCTAACTTGTTTATTTAGTCCACCTCCTTATATAGTCTCAATCTCAATGTCATCTCCACCAACACAAGTTTGTTCAAATTTGAAGACCAATGGATGTTACCTTATCGCGTCGACCTGTAAAGGTTGTCAACGTTTTTGCATTGTGTGGTGAAAACCGGCGCTTGAACTGTATAGACTTCGTCCCTTTGTGTTTTTGTGTTGGTGGAGATGACCTTGAGATTGAAACTATATAAGGAGGGGGACTAAATAAACCAGTTAGCTGAGTTTGAGACGTCGTCCTGTCTATTTTCTTTCCCTTCTACGTTTTGATGTTTCTTCTCTACCCCAGTCTCAGGTTAATTCAACATGGTTGATATGGTGACGTTATTCGATGAATAACGCTGCAAGCTCGTAAAAAAACCTCTTCCAGTATTTTTAAAGGAACACAGTTCCGCGGTCGCTAAGGAGAGCTCTTTCGGAGCTCTATGACGGAAACAATCAGGTTTAAGAAAAATGGCGACATTTTCTGCTGTCGCCGAAGGTAAAGCAGCGGTTTCGACACAACGGGTGAGGTGATCAATGGCGACGATGGTCCATCGGTTTCCAGAGGAGGAATTTGGGAGGGGACCAAAAGATCTATCCCGACGCGCTGGAATGGTCGTTCTGGGCACGGTATGGGTTGGAGCAGACCTTGTGATGAATGCGAAGGCGACTTGCGACGTTGGCATTCGGGACATGATTTTACAAACTTTTGAACGCTGCCATAAGGCCCTGGCCAGTAGTACCGCAGACGAACCCGAGTGTAGGTCTTGAGAAGTCCTTCGCGAGCACATGTTGGATTGTTGTGAAAATGTTCTAAAACCTCACGTCGTAAGTGACGATGGATAACAAGAAGCCAATGGAGACCTTTCAGGTGAATAGTTGCGCCGGTATATATATTCGGCGGATATATACCGGGTGTTCTTTTTAATTCGAACAGATTTATTACAAAAAATCCGTAAAAGATGCACTAATATGGTTTGTTCAGGTGAGTTATACGGACAGGGGACATTATGTGGGTGGCTAATCGTTGCGATAAGTCGGGTAATTAATTAAAATTCGTTAATTAAACTTTTAATTAGTGGAAATAAACATATGGTTCCAATTAGAAACTTAGAGAGCGTCATCGAAAACCACTAAATCAACTCTTTTGGAACGACTTGAAGCTCGTGGGAAACTCGGGGCGCGCCAAAGTTACCACTTGTGAAGCAGGCGCAAAGCCAGCAGTGGCGGAACGCGGATGATTAGATCATTATCGCGTTCCGCAACTGTAGCTTTGCGCCTGCTTCACGAGTGGTAACTTTGGCGCGCCCCGAGTTTCCCACGAGCTTCAAGTCGTTCCAAAAGAGTTGATTTAGTGGTTTTCGATGACGCTCTCTAAGTTTCTAATTGGAACCATATGTTTATTTCCACTAATTAAAAGTTTAATTAACGAATTTTAATTAATTACCCGACTTATCGCAACGATTAGCCACCCACATAATGTCCCCTGTCCGTATAACTCACCTGAACAAACCATATTAGTGCATCTTTTACGGATTTTTTGTAATAAATCTGTTCGAATGTACAAAAAGAACACCCGGTATATATATATATGTATATATCGGCGAAACTGTCGTAATACATACAATAAACTCCTAGCATAGCAACTCCGCAAGTACGGATCTCTGACTTATTCCATTTTCGCGGTCCATTGTCCTCAAACTACTCTGCCTCACCTATATATAGATATATATATATATATTGAGGTCGGGGGAGTGGATTTGCGTATTATGCATTGGAAAGATCGCACGACCAGGCACACGACCGTTTGGTTCTATCAGTTCCACAAGACAAAATACTTGTTCCAAAGTAAGCTCGAAATCAAATAAATAAATGCTTGCATAATTTTTAAGCGCGTCTGTGTTGCCTCGTGAGAATTCGTTCATAAGGCCTCCAGTGCGTTGTACGTAGTACTGTTCGACTTCAGTGCGCTGTACGTCCAACTGAAAAATTCGAGATGCATTATATGTGAACAAAGGGTGAAAGGGCACACCCTTTCTTCGTAGAGTGCTGTAATTGGGGAGTTTTCATATATCCTTGTGCCAGTCCCGCAACGCTCTCCACAACCCGCTACGATACCCAGAACTATAGACTTATGGCCATCGGCGTGCAGGCGCAGTAACGGCTTCTTCGTTGCGGAGGGCTTAGCTTTTGGGGAAACGCAGTCTACAGAAAACTTCCTATTAGCAGCTCGAACGTCCGGTCACAGACTGTCAATGGTGGACACCCTCTTCCCCCACGTCCCGCTTGGTGAGAGAGGGGCGAGAGGAAGGACCGTGACCTCCACAACGTCTATCACAACAGCACATCTGCCGCCACTGTGTTCCTGATATGTGGAGCAGTACGGCACTTCTGCGCTGACTTCATGCGTGCCTTGCTTCTTTTGTTTTTATGGAAAGGGTCCGGTGTTGAATACCAGCTTAATGACGTAGGCAATGGCGGGTTTCAAAATCTTCGAAGGGGTGAGACCTCAACTCAGGTCCCAGGAGGAAAGCATTAGCGATTCAAACATCGCCAGCTACGATCCAAGCACCGACAAGTGCTTCGCCAGACCAAACAAGATTGTTGACAACAATACACCTAATACTTGAAATCTTCCTCACTTAACATTCATGCTTAGGCTGTCACTAAGCCCTTTAAACATAAAACATGACTTCAACCAGGCAAATAAAAACAAATGTTATGGTAGCGTGCTTTGAAATAAACTCTCAGTCACAAGAACAAAGTAATAATTTCCAAGAACAGGAAACAAAATTAAATTTACAATTTTGCACTATCCAATTTAGGAGCTCGTTCACCTCTCAGAAGCTCCGACACGAACCATCAGCCTTTCCGTTTAGCTTTTCTTTATTATATTTCATTTCTAACGCTCTCTACCCCGAAGCGAAAGAAACCCATGAGCTTAATGTCACAACGCACTACATCTCAACGGAACGGAATAAAATCGGACTGCCGTGAAAAGAAAACCTATTCACCAAAGCCTATTTCAGGTAACATTAATATTGATTTATGAAATTTTCTGGATGCCTTTTTTATTATTTCTCAAAGCGCTCTGCCGAAACTTCCGAAACTAAGTGCACGCGTCTTAAGGAAACGGTGATTTCGCTCAGTGAAAAATACACACCTATAAAACCATAATTGCGAATTCTACGTCAACATGGTTCAATAGGGCACTTTTGAAGTTACCGAACAAAATGCACGTCTCTTTAGAGCTGCTAGGCTCACATCTTTCCCAGTTCGTTGGCAAAGTAACTTTAGTGCTGCCATGTGTTAAAAAAAGCAGTTCAGAATGCTAAGTTTAACTTACTTCAAAAATGTACTTTCATATTGACGCGGATTAAAAAATAATCCTCCTCAATTATGGAATGTATGGTCCTTACCGTGACAGGCCATCGTGCTTTTTTATCAAACACACTTTATAAAACTTTGATCGCTGAATATTTATATGTTACAATGTCTCTAGAAGTGTTTCCTGGGTCTTTTTCAAGCACCCCTTTAATACAAACCCAAGCTATTATGTTGATTATTTCTCGGTAATGGATCTACTCATCATTTCTACCGATGACGTTCTGAGCATCATAAATGGTCTTACGCTGTCCTCTGCGACTGGAATCGGCAATATTAACTTTAAAAATTTTAAAGCTAAAAATCAATACTTTCTTGTAATCTTTGCATCTATTTTTCAGCAACCATTCAAGGCAGCACTGATACAAGACGACTGGAAAATCGGCAAAGTTATTCCCTTCCACAAATCTGGTAATACGCACGTTCCTATCCATTATAGCTCCACCTCACTAACCAGCGTTCCCAGAAAACTATTTGAACACATAATCTCTACGCAGCTCAATAACTTCCGAGAATTCAATAAATATTTTCCCAGCTAAACATGACTCTGAAAAATATTTATTTTTATTATTTTTTTTATTTATTTATTTATTTAAAAAATATTTACAACGCAAATTCTGTCTCTCACGAGCTACTTTCATTCAACATTTGACCGGGGATCTCAGGTGGGCTGCATATTTCTATACTTCGCTAAGGTGTTGGGCAAAGTATCGCAGCGACTTTTGTTGCTTAAAAAAACTTCACATCGACTCTAACGTGTTTAACTGCTTTGTATCAATTCTAACAAATCACTCGCAATTTGTAAGACTTAATCGTAGCAACTCCTCCCCATCCATTTCTTACGGAGTACCTCAGGGGTCCGTTCTGGGATATTAACTTTTTCACATAAGTAATAATGGCTTCCAAGCGGTGGTTTCTACTTCAATCAAACATTTTGCTGACAACTGTGCTATTTATCGTGTAATAACTAATTATTCTGACTCACAGAAACTACAACATGAGTTAGATTACATACTACACTGGTGTGAACTCCGGACAATGGCGCTCGCTTTTAACAAACTCAAAATAATGCGCGTAACGCGTCAAGCCAATTCATATTTTGCTTAGAGTAGTAATAACACACCCCTAGATCTTCTAGACTAATACAAGTATCTCGGCGTGATTCTAAGTGCTGAACGTTCCTGCAAACGTTATATTAACACAGTGACAAACAGCGCCAAACAAAGGCTTGGCTTTCTCAAACGTGATTTTTATCTCATCTCATCATCCTTAAAACTATTTCTTTGCAAGCTCTAGTTAGGTCCACGCTAGAGTATGCGGGTTCCATCTGAGATACCTCTACCGATTACCTCATTGATTCACTTGAAGGTGTTCAGAACGCAGCTGTATGCTTCATGCTGGCCAATTATAACAGCACCGCAAGCGTAACATCAATGAAATATAGTTCGTTGCTCCGCAGCCTCGCACATCGTCACACAGTTTCTCGTGTTTGTATTTTTTTATCAAATATATTATCATACTTCTCAGCTCAACTCACAACTATCAATCTTCCCCAACTTTGCTTCAGCAATCTTTGATCACCGTCTTAATGTCGGTGTATTATTTTGCCACTCTAACGTTTAATGTGACTCTTTTTATCCAAAATTTCCAAAGACTGGCACCGCTTACCCGCATCGCTCGCATCAGTTATTAAGCGCGCACACTTTTGTACATATACTACCAATTTCGTGTTCCCTGTTGTTTAGGTATTTTACATCTTGTTTCTTTCGTATTACTATTACTATTGTTGCCACTCCACTTTGCAGCGCTTGCGCCCTCATGGTAATATAAAATAATAAATAATTTAAAAATATATCTGGCTGACCTGACTTCATTCGGCTTAGCCAGAAAAATTCTGCATCAATATCTACGCCTGATGTGGGGATATGGGAACTCTAGGTACATGGACGAGGTTGAAGACTTGTCAGGCACTGCTCCCGCAGTTTGTCCATTATATTCTCTTCTTCTCATGGTGGAAGCCTGGGGCGAGTTCGGCGGCATGTCTCCCTGCCTTCTTCACGATGGATGACTCCTTGGAGCACTTGTGACTCTCCTTCGCAATGCTTTGTTTCGAAGTTTCTACATCCAGCGTGGTGTAACTGGTGTCCCCTTCAGGCCTGTTGCTTGGACGGCTGCTCTAGATTGACGGCTTTTCGCGGTGAGTCTCCCGGTGGCATATTTTCACGGAGCAGGCGATATACCGCCTATCAACAGCGCTCACGCCAAATTTACTGCTTGTGCAGATGGACGCTGCCGCCGTCACACAGAGCAACGCGCCGTTGCGACGCAAACTTCGATTTCGGATTCGGACGGCACGTGTATCACTAAGGAGCGTGTTAAGCCCCCCCCCCCCTTTCCCCCTGCGCTCACGCCGCTTCTCGGCAAAACTTTGCGACAGCCAGAAACCCAAGCCGCCAACGACTGTCCCCCCCCCCTGAACCTCCGAAGAGGAAGTCCCATAACGTTTAGTTCAGAGAAAGTTTCGTCAACACCATTCGTGGTTTTCAATTTTAATGGTAAAAAAGAAATGTCGTAATTATCGACCAAATGCCTCGACAAAACAAATCTTCAAGAAAAAAAGAAAGTAAGCCTACAGTGTGGATCAAACAGGGGTCTGCGGCGTATGAGGCATACCCCTTATCACTTAGCTACGCTACCGCATTGGAACGTCCTAACAGCTGCCTATGTGTGACAGCAGCAGTGTCCCATCTCCACGAGCCAGTCAATCCGGAGTGGGCGCCGTTGCCAGGGGGACTATCGCCTTCGCCGTTACAATATGCATATCGCTGTTTTCTTTCCTTCAGCCTCGTATCTCCTCGCGTGTCCAGCTTTGGTTCCTTGGTGTCACTGGTGCGTCTCTCGCTCTTCGAGCCATTGTCGATTGATGCTTTCTTGAGATCGATATCTTCGCAATTTCCGTCTCGAAGATCAGACAACAGCTTTTTCTTGTGTAGTAAAAGCTCCTTCAGGTTATGTGGACCTTGTTCTTCGGAATATTCAGGAGCAGATTTAAGGTCATTGACCCAGCGCAGTCTTTGCTTCTTCAGTCTCTTTCGAGTGGACGCGCCGAGCACATCGGCGCCTGAATTCTTAATGTCAAATTTGCCGTTCCTTGAGCGCCACGATTTCTCGGAAGACTTCCGCTTCGGATCTTCCTCTTTTCAAGACTCGCCTCTGTCATGTCGCTGCTGAGTCCCTTTCTTTCGCAGCCAATGTCTGTCGAGAGCTCCTTGGGATCGAGTCTCTGCGCGATTTCATCTATTCCAACTTCGACAACAGCTGTTTTTATTGGACTTTCAATCTTCGGATTTTCTCTTCTACTCTTCGCGAGAAACGTCCGGGTCGGAATACGCTTATCTTGTGCTGCACTCTTCCTCACGTGTCTTTAATTTTGTACGAGCAACCGACGTCATTTTGTGATGGCGAGGTTTCCGAGGGGCACTGCTTCAAATGTTTTTGTCCAGCCTGGTTCCCTCCTTGTTCCTGCTGAATCCCTTCCTCTTACAGCCACCGCTAGTTTGCGGATCCTTGGGATCGATTATTTTCTGCTTTTCCTTTTCCTACCTCAACAGCAGCTACCGCTGAGTGAACATGAAATCGTCGACCTTTCAGCAACGCTTTTATCGGGTGCATTTCGAACAGGTCAAAAGACTCTGACCTCGCGGTACCTACGCTTAGAAGGCTGGCTGGAAGCGGGCGCCTTTCCCGAAAGGCCCTGGGTCGAGACTCGGTTCTTCAACCTGGGCTCAAACGCTCTTATCTCCTCTGGGTTTCTTGGTCTCGCAACTGCCACCGGTGAATGGGAGATTGGGATGGGTTCTTCTGTGTTTTCCAATTTCGTGGACTCGACGACAGCTCTCTTCGGTCTGACGCGTCGCGCTTCCATTGACGCTGCTCAAGAGAAACGTGCGGGCAGATCGGGGGACGCTGCCCTTGCTCTGCCTCTCACATTCTTAAAAGGACAGCTCAAACAAGCACCACTACACTGAGATCCCCTGGCTCGGAGATCGCTTGTGCAGCCTGGGCGTGGTCTCGGAGTTCTTCAATTGACGACGCGTGACTCCAGGACACTGTCAGCGGGAAAAGGACGGCTTAACCTTTTGCCACGGTCTGTCAAGGCGCCAACGTCACGCCGGGCGGTGGCGCCAATATTCAGGGGCTCAGACAGCCGATCACCGACTGTCAGTGGGATGATACCCGCCACCCGTGGGTGAGAGGTAGGCGAGAAGATGGAACGTGGCCTGCCCAAAGGCCAATTACAAAATGCCCTATAGATAGATCGAAATACTTACGCGGATCTAAAGACCTACAGATGGCGGTGCGGTAGTTCCAGGATGGACATGTGTGTCAGGGGCGAATTTTTTATGCGCCCGTTCGCTGACCAACGTCCGAGGACGGGCGCTCATTAAAAATCCATCCCCGACTAATCAGCCATCATGGAACTACCACCCCGCCATCTATAGCGCGTTTAAGTTGCGAATGTATTGCCACTGGTATTACGGTGCAAAGCCAGCCATGCCAAGGAAACGCTATTATCGCTATGGACTTTGGTTCTTACCACCGGTGTCGACCGCCGAATCTGGTCTTCTTTACTTTCCGCACTTTCCATCTCAATAACTAGGTCAAGGAGCCATCCCACACAAAATAAAATGATATTAAAATCAATCATATCAAATCGAATTCCGAATGGAATGAATCACACTCGAACTCAATACTTGACGGGGCACCGTGCAAGATTTACCTTGGTCTTGAACAGCTCATGATTGTCATACAGGATCATGAAGTGAAGTTTGGCGTTTTCCTTGCGCTTCGACATTTCCACATCTGTGTCCACCTCTGGCCCGATGTCCTTGGCGCACGCCTGCAAAGTGTGAAGCCGCATCTGGAGACCCGTACATGCACATGAAGCACGTGGTGAAAACGCAGATAAGATCATTAGTGTTGTGCGAGTAATGAAACTTGAACTCGGATTTAATTCGCTTCATTAGTGCCAAATAGTGTCCAGAAAGTAAAATATCGAACCGAATTCGAATGCCAGGATTTCAATGGCACTAATTACAAGTCTAAAAACGGGCCTGTGTTTTTGAGGTGCTTCGCTACAGATTACGTCGAAATGCAATAACATCGTTTGCCTTTTATAAACGTTATTTCCGCTAATTATCATGCCATCACGCATATAGCAACCAACAAAATATCAAACACACATAGAGACAAGTAAGAGGAGTTAAATGATGGTCAGTAAAGGCAGTCATACTTGGTACGTCACCGCCTATATTTCAACCATTCAGACTAATATTAAACAGCGTACAGAACGTCCGCGGAAGAGAAAAGGACAATAGAACGAAAGAGCGCTGACTCCCAACTGATTTGTTTAGACAGAAGAAAAAAGAAGTAAAAAAGAAGCCACGAAAATTGACCCCCCCCCCCTTCGTAGAAGACAAGGTATAAGAAAAAAAAATAAAAGGAAGAAAATATGTACAAATTAGATCGATAGATTAAAGAAAAAGAAGAAAAAATTCAAAAATAGAAAAGAAAATGGAAAAAAAGAAGAAATAAATGGAAAAATGAGAAAACGGTACTTTTACCCTTGGCCGGCCAAAGTTACTGCGCATAGGCGTTGGCCAAAAAAGACACCTCCTTTGCACTCAGCGACAGGGACGGCTTGCTGACGCATTGCTGCCCTATTTTCTGAATTTGAAAAGCCTCGTAGATCTCTCGAGTAGTTCATTCTTTAAATATCCCAAGAACAGTTGTTTCACCAAAAGTCGGTGCGCACTGGCAGGAGCGACAGTGTGTAGGCAAGTGCCCGCCTACCGTGGCTTGCAAGTGAATAGAAATGTTCTCTAAGCCTGTCGTTGACGCATCGTTCAGTCTGACCTATATAGCATTTACCACAAGTCAGAGGGATCTTGTAGACCACGCCGTCCGTGCAGGTAACGAACTTGTTCTTGTTCCTCTTGTGGCATACGGCTCGTAATCGATTGTCGAGGACGGACCCCGCTTTTGCGCAGATCTGGGATAAACGTAGGGGGCCGAAAACACGACGGGGACATCATACCTGTTTGCGATTTGCTTTAAATTGTGAGACAATTTATGCAGGTACGGTACTACGACCGGGCGCTTCTTTTGTATATTTTGCCTGCTGCTACTCTCCCCTTTAACCTTCAACAAAGACCCAATAACCTCTATTAAAACTGCGTGAGGGTAACCGGATGCCTTAAGGCGTTCAAGTTGAGATCAACAACATGCCTTCACGGTATGAAAGCATGATTTTTCCATGTCGAGCATAGAATGGACATGGCTATGCACCTTTTCACAATCTTTGAGTGGGAGGATGTGTAGGGCAGAATGGCTTTTTTGTTTTTTTACTGGGGAGAGTAGGACCAGCTTAAGTGGTTGGCTTGGGCCGATAGCGATAGCTCCAAAAAATGCAGGGTCCCATCCTTGGGTTCCTCAAACGTGAACTCTAGTCCCGAACCACACTTAACGAATGTTTCGACTACCTGATGTACCCCATGACCTCCCACCCCTTTCTCGTACACAATCAAAAAATCAACACATCGAAACACTTTTCGTACAGGCAGGGTACTGAGGGAATCATGGATACTTCGATCAACCCTGGACAGGAAGATGTCGCTGAGGACAGGGGCAATGCACGACCCAATACATACACCGGACTTTTGAAGGTAAAAATCGTCCTTCCACCCGATGTACGTTGAGTTAAGGTAGTAAATTAAAAGCTCTAGGAAGTCCTCGATGGAGATGCCGGTAGCATTTCGAAATGCGAGCTCTCCGTTGCTTTCAATACACGATTGAACCGTGGCTAGCAGTGGCGGATGGGGGATGGAATAAAATAGATCTTGAACATCCACACTAAAAATCTCATGATGACCGTATTTCTCAAACCGCAGTGACCGCACCACTGCCTCAGAATTGCGGACCAGAAATGGATCCGATATGCTTAAGCTGGAGAGGTGCTTTTAGAGGTAGGCAGCAACATTGGCGCTGCAAGGCACCTCGCTCCGTGACAATAGCCCGGAATGGGCAGGCCTCCTTATGCGTCTTGGCAGTGAAGAACACCTGGAGGTGCAACCCCTCCGCTTTCTTGATGTCGGCGGCCAGTTGGGGCAACGATATCGTAGAACAGAGGTCCACTGCTCTACGTTTCGCGCTCTTTGAGGGAAACAGGCGCTAAACGAAAATTCTTGTTCACGGCCGCATTAGCTCTGTCTTGGAACATTCCCTCTGGGATGAGCACAAAGGAACCTTCCTTGTCTGCTTGTAGTATGCGTATCTGATTGTCCAACGCAAATCTGACCACTTGACGGGGATCATGAAGACGTGTGGTGCGGGCTGGTATGCTGCTAAGAGCATCTACACATTCCGAAACACTCCGTGGTCTAAACTCTTCATCCACTCTGTTGGACACACTTCGAGATAACTTCAGAAGCTGAGGAGGCTGGAGATTAGGCGGCTTAGAGAACATTTCTATTCACTTCAAGCCACGGTAGGCGGGCACTTGCCTACACACTGTCGCTCCCGCCAGTGCACAGCGACTTTTGGTGAAACGACTGTTCTTGGGAGACTTAAAGACCGGACTACTCGAGAGATCTACGAGACTATTCCAATTCAAAAAATAGGGCAGCAATGCGTCACACAGCCGTCCCTGTCGCTGAGTGCAAAGGAGGTGTCTTTTTGGCCAACGCCTATGCGCAGTAACTCTGACCGGCCAAGGGTGAAAGTACCGTTTTCTATTTTTTCCATTTATTTCTCCTTTTTTATTTTCTTTCTATTTTTAAATTTTTCTTCTTTTTCTTTAATCTATCGATCTAATTTGTACATATCTTCTTCCTTTTTTTTTTCTTTTTGTCTTATACCTTGTCTTCAAAGAAGAGAGGGGGAGGGGTCGATTTTCGTGGTTTCTTTTTCCTCCTTTTCTCTTCTGTCTAAAGAAATCAGTTGGGAGTCAGCGCTCTCTCAGTTCTACTGTCTTTTTCTGTTCCGCCGACGTTTTGTGCGCTGTTTAATATTAGTGATGTACCAACTAGCTCAAATTACCACTTTTCTACGTCTTCAGACAACCCCTCCTCTCGCGAGGCAATTGTGAAGACGGCGGCAATTCAGTGAACGCCTCATGCAGCGACCTTGGCATGCGAGCCATGATGAAAAGCAAACCGCACACATTCAAAAAACATTTTTATAGGTCTCCTTGCTGGATCAGTGGTAAATTGTTGTGTTACAAACTTGGAGTCCTGGGTTAAACTCTCCCTAGGGGAAGATCCCAACTGGTTATTTCTCTTCACTTTTACTCTTTAGACTCTCCCCGCTTTGCTCAAGTTTTTTTTCTGTTACCGACGAAAGTTGCCGGAGGAGGCTGTACATCGAAACGCTATCGCTTTTAATATCGCATTTTGAAAAAAGACGCATCGTATAAGCTCTGGCACCTCGCTCGACTATTCGGTGAGCGATGGGTTAGTGAAAAAGGCGGTTCAATTATCCATGCAAATTATATTTTTGTAAGAGTTTATCATATTTTGAACGTGACAATTTTCGAATTGAAAACGGGGACGTGCGTGGATTACGGTTTTTCAGGAGCCTTTCAGCCACGGATGTAAGAATGTTTTTAGGGCAACTGACACTTGTAAGACTGCCTCATGGCCCACTTTCTGGGAAATTTCGATCTCATTCTAAAGTTTCACGCCATGTGACGTATTAACATTGAGCGAGATTTGAAGCCGCTGGCTTCCCCTATATCATCCTTATCTTCAGTGCTTCGTTTCGAGTTCGCCTTTTTTTATTATACTTCGTCTGCCACGTTTTACATAAATAATGCTGCTTCACGTATCGCAACCATTTAAGCGCATGAAGCGAACTCTCGCTAATGGCAAACAGCGCTTGGGCTTTCTGGAAACTGAAGTACGTCAAGGAAAAGGTAGGTGGGAGGCTTTTGCTGTCGATATCAATTGATATATGCATCAGTAAAAATGTAAACTTTCTAGTGTACTTCGCACACGGCTAAAATAACAGGGTGCTAGAACCTACATTAAAATACGCTAAAAAACACCTCGAATTTGTTTCTGTTTTAACAACGTATTTATCTTCCGTATCAAAATTATGCATACTCCGATGTCGAGCAGAGAAGCGCGGCGTAGCGTAGCTAACACAGCAACAGATTTTTCTGAGATATCAAGTTCGTGGTCGGTGCCAATAAAAGCCCCACGTTGTGTTCTACTCATCGTTCGCAGCGAACTTAGCGTACTCCAATAGTGAGTACAGGACTTGTGGTCGGACTATAATTGAGTCAATAAAACTCGATATCGCCCAAGCTTATTAATTGATGCCCTGTTGACGAGAAGCGTTCATGTGAAGTAACAGTCATAATGAATTTTAAACTGCCTTTCCAAAAGGACAAAGACAAAAGACAAGGGAATAACAACACGAACACGAGAAGCGGAAATTAAGAACTGTTTTGTTTCCTCACATCCCACAGGAGAGAAAATACTTGCAATGATAAAGCGTGAAAGCAAAAAGTGAACAAAAAACGGATGAAAAAAAAACAGGAATATTTTGATAAACGATTACTAAAATGACTACGCTTGATCCGTCGCTGCGACACAGCTATCAACACACGCGTGACTGCCCACCATGATGCCGCAATGGTTTGAGCAATTACATTTATTTTGGTTAAGAGGTATTTACAGCTCTCCGATAGACGTGTAATGCTTTCATGACACCATAAAATAAGCTTCCAATATTTTGCGCTTCTGTTTTTTTTCCGATATTGCCAAGACTGGGGCAGTTTCTAATTGTGCCTTGCATTGGCATTTTCGGCAATGTGCTGCTAGGTTTCTTGGAGCCTGGCGCAGACCACACGCGTACGTATGCTCCCTCAACCTGCCGTTGAGGCATCTTCCGGTCTTCCCAATGTACGATTTGCCATAGGACAAAGGTATTTTGTGCAGAACATTTTAAGCATACTCTTCAAACTTGTTCGTGTTTCAAACTCAGCCCTTAGCTTGGCCTCGATTGTTATCATCCCGCCTGTTCACCTTCCTACAAGGTCTTTAAAATTTGATAGGTGCTGATAACACAACTTTGATTTCGAGTTTACTAGCTATCTTCTTCAACCTATGCGATATTTTTCTTAATGTATGGCAGCAACAACTCTTGCTTTTTTTCCGATTTCTTTGTCCTTGGACTTGGCATTGTCTCTTAGTTTTTTACGTATTTCTTCGCCACTGTCACCATTAACGGTTCTGGGTACCCGCTTCTTCGGGATCGGTCTATTTGTAAATTTAGCTTCCTCCACTCTCTGGTGGCAAGACTTCAAAATGGCTTTGCAAGAGGCAGGCTGAGGCGACGCTCTTTTTAACGAGATTAGCTTGTCCAGAGTCATAGGGCTAGATCCCTTTCTCTCCTCGCGCCCTGTAGATCGAACACTAATGACGCTCTCCTGAAGTCAGGTTGATATCCAGATACTCCAGGCATCCGCTTTCAGGCACTTTAAATGTGAAATCTAGTCCAGGGTGCGCCTCCTTGAGCCTTTTTATTACCACCTCTCTCACAGTGTCTGTGAGCTTATGTATCGAGAAAAGCACAAGGAAGTCATCCACGTATTTTAAACACTTTACCACTCGGATCTCTTCGAAGATCATTTGTAGCCTACGGTTGCCTCTCGCCAGGTACATGTTACAAAGCACCGGCGCTATGCAGGATCCTGTGCATATGCCTCCGTTTCGCGAGTAGACAGACCCCACAAACTCAACTCGCAAAGAGTTTTGATAGGTTCGTTTGAGATCAAGAATGTCCGTCGCGGTGACCCCACACAGGCTTCGGAAACCAACGGTGCCGTATACATCAATGCGCACTTCCACAGCCTCCAGCTCTCCTTCCTCTGGTACATTGTTTAAATAAGAATTTCAGGTCAACCGAGAAGCAGAAAACTGGTGGCGCTTCTATCATGAATTCGACCTCCTCGTCCGAGTTGAGTACCTGGAACCAGTTTCACCTCAAGAAGTGACGAGTGCTTTTGCAGCTCCCATGCAACCACAGATTGCCATGTTCCCTTGTCTTCTACTATTACCCGGAACGAGCAGCCAATTTTTTTGCGTCTTTATTGCAAAGAAAGTATTTGGGCACACTTCTCGGCTTCCCTCGACTTTCTTCGTAATCTAGCTCAGGCCCAGTGTTTCACAGTGCGGTGCCACTTGTGCTCGCGCCCTGACCAGACGCTTTTCACTCGTGTTTCCTCCTTCCTCGAAGTTTTTGAGGAAGGCTTCCGTAGCTTTCCTTCCGTAATTATGTCGCTCCTGTGGCTTGGAAGGAAATAAAGAGTATAATTGGTAGTTTGCGCTTCTCGGGTTAGCTTCTCAGTATTGTCTTCGCCCTTATGGCAGTGCAGTTTAAAATAAATTATGAACAACCAACTAGCCCCAACCCGAGCCTTGTTGAAGTAACAGTCATGAAATATTCGGAAACAAAATAGAAAAAAAACGTGATGGGCTGGCTTGTGGTAGACCAAACCGGTGATACTCTGGTTAAAACCCCAAAACTAAGCCAAGTGAGCTCTACCCCGAAGTCTCGAGGAACGCTAGTTTGCAAGTTTAAAGGCCCCCTGCATTACCCGGGGGACGCTGCGAAAATGGGACTCGTTAGAGCTTGTTCTGTGTAGCAAAAACGTTAGCGTCTCAAACTGCCAGACATGTAGAAGCGTGCCTGCTTTATTGCAGAACGGGGAATCACGAAGAAAAGACGAAGGAAACAGAACACTACAACGCCATCAATGCACAGATTAAATCTAAGACGCCACGTGCGTGAGACAAGAGACGCCGTTTCATGCGTTCCAAAGAAAAAAATATTAAAAAAGAAACAGCATCGGTACAAATATTTTCTAGTCACCATGCATATATAGGTGACGCGTACCCCAGCGGTGGTGGCATGAGCCTGGCAACTTCGATTGTCTTGCGGCGTTAAATCCTGCCGATTTTGGATGTCGAAAGTTGCTTTTTGTTCTTCAGCACTACACAGGAAAATGAAAGCTCAGCGAAGGTGCCAAAGTAGTGCAAGGACCAGTCAGGTGAACTTGTACTACCCAAAATATGAGGGTGTGACAGTTTGTTCAGAGCTCGAACGCGCGAGGCCTAATGAAATGCAGAGGACGAGTGTCAGGTGGAGGGGAGGGGGATGAAATGGGAGGACGGCTGAAGCAAGCAATATTTGCTCACGCGCTTGTCGTGAACCAAGGGGGCGCCTCGATGAGGGATGCTGTGAAATTGAGAGGAAAGGAAAGGCTTTGCGAGATAGGGGGGATTGTCTAACAAAGATAAAGGAAAGAAAGATTACTCGTAAAATTAATCACAGCTAACGTTGTCCTGATTTGCGAGTTTCCTGCCAAAGAACAGGGTAGCTTTAGAGTTCTTGAAATAAACAGCACTGCTTAAATACAGCACAAATATTTTTTTTAACTTTTTATGGGGTTTACCCTCTTTTAAGTTCAACCGGTTAACCAGCTAAAAACTGATTTGCGATTAAAGCATTAATTCATTAATCGAAAGGGCCATTAATCACTATCCCAGCCCTACAAAAAATCTCTCCGCCTTTCAGCCAGAAAGTAAATAAGTAATCGAACAATATCGGATATCTCAGGATTGTTTGTGGACTCTGGTATTATATTTGACCATATTTGACATTAAATATTTCTGCCAAAGTGTGACTTCATAAAATAAGGATTGAACGTTCTCCGAGCCGTCGAGGGTAACTGCAGTCACCTAACTTTGACATGAAGCCCGCTAGAAAGCACTCCTCGCTATATAGCTAAACATTTCGGGATACGGTTGTTCCCACAAACTTTTCTCGTAGAAAATCGACAGTCAGAGCATGGACAGCTAGCTTTTCAAACGAGTGTAAATGCAAGCATCTTTGTTTCTCTACTCTAGACAAAGTATATACAATATTGCTCGGCAAACAAAAGTTATTAAAGAGAACGATGCTCACGTGTAACTTCCTTATTTTACGTTGTTCATTGCCTGCTCCGAAACAAATATAGAGCTAATGCTGTTGAACCGAACGAAGTGTTGGTTTCTAAGAGTGTCAGGTGAAATGACTAACTTATTTTCTATGCTTTGTAAAAATTGTGAATGCTGACCAGCACCTAAGCTGCATGCTTAGGTACTGTTTCTCCTCATGTTCACTCCTTCTGGATAAAAGCCAAAGTTGGACATATTCATAGCCATTAGGATCCCAATTCAGAAATGCAGAGATCAGCGGCTAGAAGACCAAAACCAATTTTACTGAATAAAAATTAAAAAAAATCCTTCATGTCGTAACTAATTTTCTATACGCGTAATTCAATTTTACTGAGTAAATACCCAAACTTATGAATAATATAAGCATATCTGGTATGACAAACATAAACCACTGGTTAAATAATATCTGCAGATATTTTCAATATATGGCAATCATAAAACGTAACATAAAATTGAATGTTTTCACACTATGGACCGTTTTAAATGTATTCCAGCAATTTTTCTACTAAGATACATTGATTATTGGTGACACCCAAAATATGCCTCGCCGAAGATTTACATATTCGTAGTTTTTAAATTGGACTGAATACATCAGTAAAGCATAAACGCAGCCGGTAATCTAGATGACTGCAAAACAAATTGGTAAAACATTTTTGAAAATTAAAAATAAGGCAGCCTTAAATACAAAATAACGTTCTATTGGAAAAATTAAAATGCTACAATGTAAGCACGGTAATTTGAAATGCAAAACTGCATTGCGTTAAATCAATGCAACAAAGGCGATCTATAAGGTGTCCCAAGTCACCAGGCTTGATCTAAAATGAACCATAAAAATTGACGCCTGCACATGGCAATCTAAACTTTTCGTCAAACGTGTATTTCACACATCAATTTTTTCTTGTAAAATTTCAAAGCGTGGCTTTCTTTCCGTAATAAATAGGGCCAAAAAACTTGCCAGGGCCAACGTCGGACCTCGACTCAGACAACAGAGTCGAGTGGCGGGGTGTGTTTTGCGCGCGTATTGATATATGGCGTCGGGAGCAGCGTCTGAAGGTGTAACTGACCAACAAAAGAAAGCAAACGACCCGCACACGAAATCCGCTGGCTGCAAAAGCGCCGTCGTTATGCAAACGCGTTTATTTCTTTACTTTAAATTTGGATTTTATCGTCCGCATTTATTTTTAAACCAAATGTACATTACAAAAATATTATGTTTGTATTAATGAACCACGGTGGTCGCGAGCAGTCTCGATAAAGAGGTAGCGCCATCTATCAATACGGGGCCAAACGCGTCCCGCCACAACTTTGTCGTCTGCGTCGGCGCCCGCCGTTGACCCAGACAAGTTTCCTGGTCCTATTTTTATAGAAAGGAGCTACGCTTTGTAATTTTACAAGAAAAAGCCGACCTGTGAAATACACCTTTGACGAAAAGTTTTGACTGCTACGTGCAGGCGTCGGACTTTACGGTCCATTTTAGATCACGCCTGGTGACTTGGGACACCCTATATAGTTGGACGGAATGCATATCAGTTTTATTGCGTATCGCTTGGATGTCGTGGCAAGGGTGGTTTGTTTGAGGCGACGGGTGAGCTCGAATGGATGGCGTTGCGGCTTTGTTGGGCTGAATCTTCGGGTCGCCGCTTCGGGTAGCGAGGTCTTTTTAGGTAGGGTGGGCACGGAGGAAGTCTTGCAAAACCCGGGTCTGGACCACCAGCGGCTCCCTTTCACAACCTGGCTTGCCCGCTCGAGCGTACGCCAACGATTTCGTTCACAGCCCTCTTCTTGTTTCATTTGTTGCCGGGCATACGGCACTTTTCACACTTCTCGTCACGTGGCACCACACCGAGACATTGTCAAAGCCCGTGAACGTTACAACGGCATAATAAGATACGAACGTCTGCCCGTCTATTGTTAGCAATTCAGAACTAATGCTGAATTAAGGGTGTCAAGTAAGACCTCGTTTTACACATGTACATCGTTCACTGACATGGCATTTTCCTCACTATATTGTTTTTGGGGAGTCTCTCTGCGAAAGTATCAATACGAATACATGCAAGAGGACTACTTAAATTATTCGTCTTGTCTTGTTTTCTTTCGGACTGTGTCCCGAAGGGCCAGAGTAAAATTGATAATGCTTGAGCAGGACTACGCTATATCCTACAAAGATACTTTTACTTGTTTTAATTAATTCAAATATGTTTACCGAGGGTAAACTATTATTGCGAAGGTGGTAATATTTTCCCGAAGATAAAAAAAGCCGTTGCCAAGTTCAAAGTCGCTTTTCCGCAATGTATCCTCGCTCACGGATGTACTGCCCTTTGCCGTTTCGCTCAGATCAGCACAAGAAATGTCCGTTTAATAAAAAGGATTATGAACATTATGATGTTGTTATGTGCGTGATATATCATACAAGGCATTACAGTCCCTGTGATCAATACGGTATTATGTGAAACGAAAGTATAGATCGATGCTTTATTGTGAATTTGGCGTATAGAATTCAATGTAAAAAGCGCTTCGTGCAGCGAAAGAAAAATAGCTATATGTGTCCTGATGCGTAATTACTGATTACTTATAATGTGATGAGGGAAGCGGCATCGATAACGCACGAAACGGCACGAAAAACGGCACGCGAGTGAGCTGGAGAAACGAGACTCGGGGTGGCGCGCTCTTCTCCGAATACAAAACATAGACTGAACAACTGTCTCCGCTTGTCTCTTCATTGAGCTCGCTAAAACATCCTCGCATTTCGTTGGAGATGCCAATCTCTGCCTCGCCAAAACCAGCACTTCGTCAGGCAGGGACGACTGTTGAACACACCACCAAACAGGGAACTCCGGAGGCCGTACATTGTGATGACCCACTGGAATGGCCACATCATCTGAGCCTACGCCTCCACTTTGGCGCCTCTGGTGATAAACCCTTTCATCTCTCTACCGATTCCACACACTGTGATTTTGACGCCCGTTGTCTCCGTAGGTGGTGCAACGCTCCACCTCAATACAGCGGCTCCTGCCGTCACGGGCATTCCAAACCACTCCTATACATGCGCTCAGGGCAACGGGGTCCCAGAATCTTTTCGGGCCTCGGTGGCGAAGATGTTGAATAATCCGTTGACTTCTACTTCAGAGTCAGCATTTAGGATCGCTGGGATGACTGCACCAACTTTAAATGTTGTGTTCTATTCCACCGACGGTGCAAAAAGACGGCTTTTAAACCATGAAAACAAAATGACGCCTTATGAAGTATTCTATGAACGACTACACAATAAATTGGACGCATACAAGATCAAAAGCCCGCCATCCGTCGGCGGTTGAATGTCTGCGTCTATACTACTATCTGAAAACTACACTTCTTACATCGAACACATATTAACTTTGTGCCGGAAAGTTGACGCCAACATAGCCGCAGCAGATCGAATTCATCTAGTACTCAAAAGCATTGATGAAGAGGCTATTCACCTCTTCGTGCTACAGCTTCCCGTGGACGTCAATGCAATCAGGTTTCTCTGCCAAACACTAGTGCCGCTCGACGGCAACAGATCTCACCTGTTAACAGGTTCTTGGAGTTAACGCCACGCCATCCGGACTACCACAGGCCGGCGCTTTTAAGAACTTATTCGGACAGTCGTACTTGAGGAACTCGCACGATACTTCCAAGCCTTCGACCGATTCCATCTACCACTCTAGATCTCCGCTCTACCATACGTGATGAGATCACTGAAGCCGCCCCAACGTCAATGACTTCCTTTCACACTCTGCCAGCCATCTACGCAGATGTTTGTCGTCGTCAACCAACACCACCAGCTAACGTCAACCCACCTGTATCATCTCCATCTCCTGTCACAGCCCTTATCCCAGATACTCCCCCCCCCCCCTACAGCAATACCGCTATAGCGGCCTGACGGTGCTGTAGAGAGCGTGTTCGCACGCATTTGGTTGTGTCCCGTTTAGGGAATGGCCGGAGGAGTTGGTTTTTGTTCTTGCCGTGTGCGGCTGAGTTTTTCTGTCTTCATTAATTTTTTTTTTCCTTTACGTGTCGTTGACTTCTTTGTCTGACTCTCCACCAGGCGTGGACCTATCGCGTTGCCACCGCTCGAACCTAAATCTTTTATTTTTTAACGCAATTTTCGTTAAGATCGGAGTTGGGTAATTTTATTCTTATTTATTTATTTTTATTCCCTACCCTTCTCCGTGACAATCTCTCCGTGTGTTTCGGATCGTTTCTGTGTCATCACTTTTGTGTATTACGGAAGTGAAAGGCCATTCCCTGGTGATCTGTGCGATGTGCGGTGAACAAAACCTAGCGTTTGGTTTCGGAAAGAATTGTATATAATAGATCAATGATGTGGTGACTTTTTATGTCTTAGTAATATGACAGCTAATAGCTAGTCATGCTAGTTTACAGTGAAAGTTTTATAAATCGAAAAAATACAACGTCTGTGCCTCTTCGATATTGAAGGTCTACTAGGCCTGCTGATTTGATTAGATATGTTTCTCGTGGTTTCCCGCTCTTTTCAAAACATAAATAACTATTCAATACCACAAAATGCGTTTATAACTGATTACAAAACGCAAACAAAAATTCAAGAAAACTTTTTTACAATTCATAGAAGCGCACGTTTTTTTTTTTTTGTCTGACTTAGGTCTTGCAAAACGAAGACGTCTTTTTCCGATATTGAGGCTAAAATATAGAACATACAAACAAAATACACACTTTCTCGACTTGCTTTTCGAGTAGACAACTATCATATCTACATTTTAACAAAAAATAAAAAAATAAAAAATGTTTTTTTTGAGAAAATCGATCTTAAATTTGGTACTTTTTGGTTTTCGCATAACATTAACGTAAACGTCCCGCAAAGGATATTTAATACAGCTAAATCATTTTATAATATCTATAAAGAGCGTGTTTTGGGCTCTCCATAGACATAAAAAATATTGATGTAACCCAAGTAGATCGCCAGTATTTAATTATCAAATTTCGTCAACAATTGACCGAGGGGGCGTTTTTGACATTTTTACAGAAAAAAAACAAAACGCCTAAAATTATTTCATGGTATTAGAGCGTTTTACCTGTGCCCACAGAGTGCTTGGAAAAAGTTAATATAATGTGGACTGAAAATCCACGACGGGAGATCGAGCGAAACATCCGACCCACGACGGATGTGAAAAACACTGCTTTCCGCCGCGGCCTCTTTTAAAATTCGTAAGTCGAGAACAAAAATCCGACGAACTTGCGGTTTGTGGCTACTGCGTCTTTAGCAGACGACGCCATAACATATATTTTTGTCAGCGAAATTAAAAATTCGACCCTTTTTGCCTGCACGATTTGAGATGACACCACCCATATAAAATTGGGCAGATCTGGCTAGATAAGGCTTATATAAACTCATGTGCTTGATATGGCCAGATATGCCCAATTTTTTATATAACCATCTTTTTATATAAGTCCAGATATGCCATTTTCGTAAGGGGGCGTACGTTACTGACGGGACTTCCTGACTTGCTGTACTGTGTTATTGGAACCTCCAGTTAAACGGGTCGTTAACTTCCTTTTGTACTATTTCAGGCGATGAAGACACAAGCCGTGCGATTGGCAGCAGGCAGTGATTTCCTGAGCTCCTCCCGAATGATGTAGTGGATTACTTCTAAAATGCCCGGAAGAAGCCCAGGGTCCGGCACAAAGGCTTCCAAACGCAGGGACAGCAACATTGTGCAGTCGCTGTTAACGGGTAGCTCGCGCTTGGAGGACCCACTCGATGTCAGCGGCCTATGTCACGAATGCCACAATGGTAGCAGACGGGTTTCACACAAGGCCCCTGAAGATGCTTTAATTCAATCTTAGAATGAGAATAATTAACTTCTTCGATTTCAGCGTTGGGGATCAGCGCGGTTGAATAACCGGGGGCCGTCTTCCACGAAGCTGACAACGCTTTTATATCGTCCTTGAATTCTCGCCTGGAGCAGTTTGTTCTGTTCGTTTCCGATGCTGCTGACACACAAATGCATGGCGTAGTTACTCTCGTATGTTTCCCAGAAGGTGATTGACGCTTCATGGTTTTCAAACCAGAGACCGGTCGTTCCATCCAGCGAGAAGTAGATGATCTGAACGCTCTTCTTTGGCCTTCATCGATATGCAGTGCCGCTAGTTCGAACTGCTGTATCCGGTCGTCGGTGTCTTCCAAAGCTTCGCAGTGGAAGGGCACCGGCACACGAAATGCAACGGGAAGGACCACGACGGGGGATGCAGCAGGAGGTGTCTCAGTCGGAACCCCTGAAAACACATCTCCGGGTTCGTCGAATTCTTTCTTGATTATTTCACCAATGAACCCGATTCCGGCGATTGGCCTTGCGAGCGGAGGCTTGCTCAAGCTTTGCCTTCTTGGAGGACCAGCTCTTCCTGCGTTTGTTCTGCAGGACTCGTGATCGGGCTTGGTTCACTGCTCCGTTGTGGTGCATGAGGATGGGGGCGTAGAAAGTTGCCTCGTACCTCAACCAGAAATATCTCAAAAGAAAAAAAAAAGATCTACGAGCGTAAGGCTGAGGATAAAATTTTAATCGGCCAACTTGTGCCAGAAACAATAGAAACAACGAGCCTCGAGAAAGTAGCAGCGAGTGTTGAGGTGTAGGCGTGACTGCTCGCCAGAGCGAAAGTGTCTCAGTCGTGTCTTCGTCTGCAGAGTGAGTTGGCAACACCGCGCTGGGCTCCCTCTCTCTTACCCTCCGTATCTCCAACATTCTGTTTAGAACGTTCGAGCATCGAACAAACGGGACACTGACTCGTCAAGGTCACGTTGGCCTCCTTATCAATTACAATCGGGGTTAAAGTAAACATTATTTTTAGAAGTACGGAGAGGCGTTTCCTCTCGGCCACGCACGTGACAATTTTTGTCCGAATGTTTAACTTTTTATCACCTATACTATGTAACGCTCATATAAAATATTCTCGCAGCGCATGGCGATTTCCACGTTGCTTAGTTTAGCTTCTTCTTTCGTGCACTTAGCACACGCGCATAGAGAGAAGGCCGCAAGGGGTTAAATGTAAAAAAAAGGTTGGAAATATGATACTATAAATTTATTTATTGTAGGGTGGTTTCATTTCAAATCGAACTCGCTATGTCGGGGTGGGTCTTTCGATTTTTTTTTAATAATATGTAATTGCCCCATTTTCTGGAAAGAACAAAACCGCTTTTTCAAAATTTTTTTTAAAGAATATTTCGCTTCACAAAGAAATATTGAGTGGAGCAGGGTGAAAATCTGTTTTTTACTCCGTGATTTTTCTACCCAGTTCTGTACGCTGGTATGAATGCGGGAACGCACACAAAACTCACAGTAATTTTTTGTGCTCTTGTATGTTATTTCGACTATTTTTTAGTTGCAAAGGAAAAATATTTTTGTATTTTTTTTATTGAGGTGAAAAAATGCAAAACATCGTCTCGTTGACTATCCGGTGACATCTTCAGAGCCTTGTAACTCATGAGTTATTATATTTGTCGCTTACCAAATACTATGCGGTTGTAGCCCTATACATGGGCTATCGACGGGCATAAGTTTATTTTATTTTATTTTCACTGAATTTTTTATATGGAATTTGAAATATCGTCGAAAATGAAATTTACCGATATTTTCAACCCACTTTATTAAAAAAGGCCATTTTTTATTTCGTTCAATTTTTATTATTGCTGCCGATCATATTAACTTTCAATTGGCTTGATGCGATTCCCCCTTTTTTTGTTGTATCTGCTCTAGAAGGGGTTGAAATCGCTCCCACGTGACAATGCGGTGACAAATTCAGAGCCTTGTACCTCATGAGTTATTATATTTGTCGCTTACCAAATACTGTGGGGGTAGCCCTATACATGGAATATCGACGAGCATATAAGTTTACTTTATTTTATTTTCACGGAATGTTTTATATAAAATTTGAAATATCGTCGAAAATCGAAATTAACCGATATTTTGAACCCACTTTATCGAAAAAGGCCATTTTTTATTTCGTTCAATTTTTTTGTTGTTGCTGCCCGATCATTTGAGCTGTCGAATTGGCCTCGATGGGATTTCCCCCTTTTTTGTTGTATCTTTTTCTAGAAGTGATCGAACTCGCTCCACATTTCTCAGAACGGCCGTAACACGTGTCGGCATGGTCGGCTTCTGCTGCAAAGACTATACTGCTTAATTGTGTGTTCAAAATGCAGCGGGTAAATTCGATTCTGATTGAGAACACTCGTGCTTGGCTACATATTATTTTTTTTTCTTTGTTTTTAATGATGGCAACTGAAATTCGCGCTTAGTCCGATCGTTGGCGGTGCAGCGGATGTTCCATTACCTTTATTCTGTTAGAGGCGGGGTTTGAGCCGCACGTCCGGGAGCTTCCTGGCTCGTGACGACGACCATTCCCCGAAGTGAAGAACCCAGGGGTCCAGTGGAGGTGGGAGAATTGGTAACGTAACGAACGGTTTAATTACATGGTTGCGATACAGTCGTCAAATCCGAGAGAACTCCTGAGCAGCCTCGCGCTCCGCCTTATATAGGGTCCGTTTTCTCCCTCACTCCCCGCCAGGGCAGCAGGTGCGCAGCAGCAACCCGCCGTCAAGTGCGTCGTAGCAAAGTCCGCCGCGTCGTAGCCAGAAGTGCGTCGTAGCCATGGTCCTCCGCAATTAGGTCATGCCTCTCTCCCCTTCCGGAGCGCGCCAAGCCCCACGCACGCACACACGTCCCGTTGACGTCACGGACTCGTCGAGACCTGTCTTCTCCGCAGTTAGGCCCGGCCTCTCTCCCCTTCCGGAGCGCACCAAGCCGCACGCACGCACACACGTCCCGTTGACGTCACGGGCACGTCGAGACCTGTCTCCGCAGGCGCAGACACGTAGGCGCCGGGTCCGTACTCCTCGAGACTCGTTTCGCGTAGGCCCCGTCCAGCAGGCGACGTTCCCGGACAGATCATGACTCGTTTCCGCCGCGTTGAAACTCGGAAGAAGGTCGCCGAAGGTTCCATTCTTAACAGCCCCTCCGGGGCCAGGGAAACCTCGAAAGGCCGGTGGTACGATCGCTGGCCTGAAGAGGTGGGCTTGGAGTAGGCCTTGAGAAGTCGCTGCAAGCACCCAACAAACTCCCAAACCTCTTACAACGGAGGCATTAGCGGAAACGTCCCACACAACACCACGCCACACAGCAGCCAAACGCTCGGAATTCGCCAGAGACCCGCCAGACTGGACTACGGATTACAAAAATTTGCAAAAAAACTACAAATTTAAAACCTTAGGACAATTGCGGGTATCGAGACCCGCTGTCGCCAAAACACAACTCATTTTTCCAACGAGGTCACTATGAACAAAATACAAAAGACAAAAACTTTTTGCAATTTGTGAGGTCCTTTGGGGTTTTAACGAAGTGCCCCCACTTGGATCCTCATTCCCGTGGATGACGAAGACCTCTGAGATCATCCCTACTGTTTTTCGTGATGCCAGAAAAATCTGCTCAACCCATCGGCATTGCCGTTAAATTTGCCTTTCCTTTTTCTTGCCCTGAAGTCGCAGTGATCGATTTTCACGTGATTTCTAGACGTGAAAATGCGGTCCTTATAGCGCCGAAAAACAATCCGCCTTTTTCATGCCCCGTCACATTGGTCCTAGCAATCTCCTGAGCTGTACCGCGAAACCCTGACACACTAGGGTCGCTCTTCTGCTCGACTGTCAAAGACACTCCGTCTGCTCGTAGCAGAGGACCAAAGTTACGTGACGCCGGAGCTACGAGAGATCTTTCACTGATCCCGTCTTCCTCCGCCTTTTTCGCCGGCTCGTTGGGACGGCGTACACTTTCTAGTGCTACGAGGTCAGGCTGTTCTACAACCTGGTCCCTCTCATCCCGTTTCTCTGCCTCGAACTCTGGTAGTGCCTGCTCCCCGACAGCTGCCTCTGGCTCTGGATCACTCGTCAACAAAGGGGCGAGCTGACGCGATTTGGACCTCGTACCTGACTGAACTAGTCCCTCTCCCAGTTGTTGACCCCTCTCGCGCAGCAGGAATTCTGACCGGTTAGAAAACAAATAAGGATACTCCAACGGGACTGTTTGCGAGACAGCCGCCTCTGTCACTAGCTCTCCGAACGGGCCAGTTATCCTTACCGTCGCCATAGGCAGACAGACACTGTGCTTTTCGAGCAGCTGCTTGATCCAAACTACCTTTCCAGTAAAATCGGATGTCGTTACATACGACGGATGAACAACGTCCATCGTCGCTGCACTGTCACGAAGCACCCTGCACGGCTTTCCGTTTACCTGGAGCTCGTGAAGATAGGGACGAAGGAGCTCCAGGTCCTCGTCACTACCGGTCACGGTCGAGAACACAACCCGCGGTTTCTTACATCTGGCCGCTGTGTGTCCCGGCTCCTGACAGTTGTAGCACAGGAACGGCTTCCTTGCCTCGAACTGCCCTGTTTGGCTTTTCCGCGCCTCGTCTCCGTTCGAGTGTTCTGCGCTCTTTTCTGGGACCTTTTGTCCTGCTTCGGGCTTCTCGGGCCCGTTTTCTCGCGAGCCGTTTCCCTGTCGGAAGGTCTTGCGCTGATCGCTCCGGCCGGGTTCGCTTTCCTCTCCGCTCAGCTTTCTACGCGTTGCGTACTCTTCGGCTAGCTCAGCGGCCCTTTCGACAGTGTCGACTCCTACCCTGTCCTGCACCCAGAGCTTGACTGACTGCGGAATGCTACGAAAGAACTGTTCGAGGCACACACACTCGACTACCTTGTCTCGGCTTTCGTACACTTCCTCGCTCTTCAACCATTCTATCAAATTGGTTTTAAGCCCGTAAGCGAATTCCGAGTAGCCCTCGCTGCTCTTTTTGGATGCGTTTCTAAACCTTTGACGGAACGCCTCGGCAGAAAGGCGGTACCGTTTCAAAGGCTGGACTTCACCTTGTCGTAGTCGTCCGCGTCTCCAGCACTAAGGCGCGCGACAACCTCTGCAGCCTCACAGGGCAACAAAGTCAAAAGCCGTTGCGGCCACGTTTCTGGGGCGAAGCTCAACTTCTCACATGTCCTCTCAAAGTTCACTAAGAACAGGCCCACGTCTTCCCCAACTTTAAACGGCTGCATGAGCTTCTTCATTTGATACGACTCGGTCTCACTTGCTCGCACCGGAGTCCCAACTCTACTGTTCTGTGAGTTTAATCGCTGTTGTTCCATCTCTAACTCTAACCTTTTTAGCGCTGCTCGTTCCTCTCTCGCTGCAGTCTGCTCCCGTTCCCGTTCCTCTCTCGCTGCAGCCTGCTCCCGCTCTCGTTCCTCTCTCGCCGCAGTCTGTTCTCGTTCCTCTCTCGCTGCAGCCTGCTCTCGTTCTCGTTCTCGTTCCTCTCTCGCTGCAGTCTGTTCTCGTTCCTCTCTCGCTGCAGCCTGCTCTCGTTCTCGTTCTCGTTCCTCTCTCGCTGCAGCCTGCTCCTCGCTCCTCTCTCGCTGCAGCCTGCTCTCGTTCTCGTTCCTCTCTCGCTGCAGCCTCGCTCTTAGCGTTCAGAAGCAGTTCCCACGCAATTTTAATTTCCTCTACTTCTGCGCTCTCTGAAATCGCTTTACTGATCTCAGATTTCTTCATCTTTTGCTCCACCTCCACACCCAATTCTTCACATAAACAGAATAAATCTGTTCTCAGTAACCTCATTAGATCCATGATCGCTGCTCTTTAGCTTTGGCTTTGTTCTAAAACTTGTCGCGAGGTTGTACCTAAACCTAGCGCACGAGTCAAACACTAAGGATTCCCAGCAGTTCAAAATTAATTACCCATAATCTGAAGCCTGGCGAATCTCAAAGCAAAGTCCAAACGCTCACCCGCAGATGTAGCACGATGTCGCATGGTCCGATCCCAACCGCTGCCAACCAGTTGTTAGAGGCGGGGTTTGAGCCGCACGTCCGGGAGCTTCCTGGCTCGTGACGACGACCATTCCCCGAAGTGAAGAACCCAGGGGTCCAGTGGAGGTGGGAGAATTGGTAACGTAACGAACGGTTTAATTACATGGTTGCGATACAGTCGTCAAATCCGAGAGAACTCCTGAGCAGCCTCGCGCTCCGCCTTATATAGGGTCCGTTTTCTCCCTCACTCCCCGCCAGGGCAGCAGGTGCGCAGCAGCAACCCGCCGTCAAGTGCGTCGTAGCAAAGTCCGCCGCGTCGTAGCCAGAAGTGCGTCGTAGCCATGGTCCTCCGCAATTAGGTCATGCCTCTCTCCCCTTCCGGAGCGCGCCAAGCCCCACGCACGCACACACGTCCCGTTGACGTCACGGACTCGTCGAGACCTGTCTTCTCCGCAGTTAGGCCCGGCCTCTCTCCCCTTCCGGAGCGCACCAAGCCGCACGCACGCACACACGTCCCGTTGACGTCACGGGCACGTCGAGACCTGTCTCCGCAGGCGCAGACACGTAGGCGCCGGGTCCGTACTCCTCGAGACTCGTTTCGCGTAGGCCCCGTCCAGCAGGCGACGTTCCCGGACAGATCATGACTCGTTTCCGCCGCGTTGAAACTCGGAAGAAGGTCGCCGAAGGTTCCATTCTTAACAATTCCCAAACCAAAGCAATGTATGTGCCTAGCCAAAGCAAATCTACCGTAGCCAATTAAAATAAAATCGTCAAATCGCTTTCCATATTCCAGAAGGCTGTACAATCATTGCATTAAGCTCGGTGCGACAAAGTGGAGAACTAAAAGTCTACAGAGACATTGTGTGACTGCTTTCGCTGCCTTCTGTGCATGTGGGAATCGTTGCTTCTTGGCATCAGAGATATTGATCAGTCTTGAACAAATCCAACACTTATATTTTTAACTGCACACACTCGTTCAAACAGAAGGGCCACCGTCTCGGTTTCACCGCTCGCTCGCTTTGGCTCCAGTTTTCGTTCTTTCCGCCTCGACTTACCACGCTGTAGAACTTCTCGGCTGCATCCGACCGTTGCGGTACAAGTTCAGCTCGCCCCCGCGCTCGATCGTCTCCGCAGAGGCAAGCCGATGCCGTTGTCAAAAAGTTCGAATATTGCGTTGCTCGTGAACTGGACTATTTAAAGCACAACAACATATTGTTTTACAAGTGCATCCTAAATATTTTAGCGTTAATTAATAAAAGAGTCTATTTATCGCCAATTGGTGTTTGTGTTTGGTAAAAAATTGTCTTCGGTTCATGTAAACTCTGTCCGCTTTCCTCACTTTTTTCTGCAAACTGCTTTTCCTTCTAAAAGAGGGGCAGGTGATATTACATATTTTTATATACACGCTGACAATAAAGAACAGGCAATTACATGGTTATTTTGAACGCACGCGACAAGACACATCATGGATTGGCGCCCGTGCCGGATGCTTCCTGGGTGTAACGGAGATGGGCCTATAGCGCTGAAGGGTCGGGCGTGCTGTGCGTGCCCTACAAGCTGTGTATAGCACAAACAGATATATGACCCTGGTCTGGCTACATGAAGAGCTCGTTCCGCTTTCTCCGCCCTTTGTGCCCTGGCTTTAGACATCGGATAATGGAACATCCGCTGCACCGCTAACGATCGGACTAAGGAATTTCAGTTGCCATCATTAAAAATTAAGAAAAAAACAACATGTAGCCAAGCACGAGTGTTCTCAATCAAAATGAATTTACCCGCTGCATTTGAGCACACAAATAAGCAGGATAGTCTTTGCAGCGAAGCCGACCTGCGGAAACTGCGTTTGGCCGTTCTGAGAAAGCGGGAGCGATTTCGATCATTTCTAGAGAAGATACAACAAAAAAGGGGGAAATCCCATCAATTCAATTGAAAGTTCATATTATCGGCAGCAATAATAAAAAAATTAAAAGAAATAAAAAATGCCTTTTTCGATATAAGTGGGTTCAAAATATCGGTTAATTTCATTTTCGACGATATTTCACATTTTATATAAAAAATTCCGTGAAAATAAAATAAAGTAAACTTATGCCCGTCGATATTCCATGTATAGGGCTACACCCGCATAGTATTTGGTAAGCGACAAATAAAATAACTCATGAGTTACAAGGCTCTGAAGTTGTCGCCGCATTGTCACGTGGGAGCGATTTTGATCACTTCTAGAGAAGATACAACAAAAAAAGGGGAAATCGCATCAAGCCAATTGAAAGTTCACATGATCGGCAGCAATAATAAAAAAAATGGAACGAAATAAAAAATGGCCTTTTTTAATAAAGTGGGTTCAAAATATCGGTAAATTTCATTTTCGACGATATTTCAAATTTTATATAAAAAATTCAGTGAAAATAAAATAAACTAAACTTATGCCCGTCGATAGCCCATGTATAGGGCTACACCCGCATAGTATTTGGTAAGCGACAAATATAATAACTAATGAGTTACAAGGCTCTGAAGATGTCACCGGATAGTCAAAGAGACGATGTTTGGCATATTTTACCTCAATATACAAAAACACAAAAATTATTTTTCTTTCAACTAAAAAATAGTCGAAATAACATACAAGAGCACAAAAAATTACTGTAAGTTTTGTATGCTTCCCGTATTTATAGCAGCGTACAGAACTGGGTAGAAAAATCACGGAGTAAAAAACAGATTTTCACCCTGCTCCACTCAATAATTTTTGTGAAGCGAAATATGTTTTTAAAAAAATTTTGAAAAGCGGTTTTGTTCTTTCCAGAAATGGGGCAATTACATATATATTTTCAAAAAAAAATCGAAAGACCCACCCCGACAAGCGTGTTCGATTTCAAATGAAACCACCTGTAATAAGTATCATACATCGAAGTAAGATTTTTTTACGTATGTCTTGCGGGATTATTATTCTCAATCCGCGCACAATGAACTTTCCCCATAGTTGTCTCCATGAACGTTACCTTCAGTAGATACTGACGAAATTGAGCGACGTAGGGCGTGGTGATTCACAAGCCTCTTGTCGGTCCTAGTAGCCAATCAGCTTGCGGCATCAGCAGATTAGAATGGCGATGAACGAATCAAGCCAAGCAAGAAACGTGAAGATAAGAGGCCTCTGTTTCTTTGACACGATCCGATGGAGCCATTGAAGCAGTCCAAAATAATGCATCAAGGCGCTTATCTTCTTTCTAGATTTGCTATCACAGACTCCACCAATCACGCGCTGTGAACGCTCCGTGGTCCTGCGTTTTGCTTTGTGCCGGATTATGTAGCCGGTGATATCAAGCTCACAAAAGTTACAGGTTGCTACACAGGGTTGGGCAGTATCGCGTGATACAAATGTATCGCGATAGTATTTCAGAAATACATTTCGTATCTGTATTTCTGTATCGCGATACATTTTTTTCACCAGTATCTGTATTCCTGTATCGAAATACATTTTGAATGCTCCGTTGTATCGCGATACAATCAGGGTGAAATGTATTTCGTTACATTTCTTGAGAAATACTCCCCCCCCCCCCCCCCCCCCCACGAACAAAAAATACAAATCCAAACGCATTTTTTTTTTACTTCTGAGGGCACTAGGGTCAAGGAGATGCTGGGGCATTGTTACCATGCTGACCAAGGTTCCTTCCGATTCTCCAAACTATTTTTCTATGCGTCCTCTTCTCTCTTCTGAGAAGTGTTGCGTAGTCGGGGACTCGAACCAGGTGGCGTGCCAGGAGTGGAGTCAGAGCATCTTGTGCCGCAGGTCCTTAGGTAGGGGTTTCTTGAGTCATTGTTTGCTGGCATCCAAAGCCCGCTGCTAACCGTCTCTCTTGCCTTAGCGTACACAGTACACCCAGCCGGCAAAGCTGAGTCACAGTCCGTTGCAGCACAAGCCTGGCGGTAGTTGACTTGAAATAGTAGGATGACTCACGCAGTGAAGTTCAACACATATTCGAATGCGTCTGCGGCTGCGCCCGTAATATTGCACGGCTCAAGGGTACGTCATCAGCCGACGGGAAAGTGACCCGCTGCTCTGGTGATCCGAAACCCAGGAAGGTCAGACGTGGCCTCGCTGTGCTGACCCAGACTTCGTACACCTGCGACTCGTCTCGAGCGCGCTGTTTCTCGGAGAGCTCGCGCCTGTGCCAGCAATATCAGGTCGCAATCCACGAGGTCTCTATTTGGAGTATGCAAGACGAAACTTGAGGACTGCAATCCAAGCGTCGGTGGCGGAGGGTCGGCAGGAAGGACCTTCACAACAGGGATGCCACAGTATCGTTTTTTCAACCGTAACAGAAGATAAGACATGTGTTCCTGGATGCTTCAGGTGGTCCACTATTCTTGAAAATTCCAAATGACACTGCCTGCACGATCTTCAACGAGGTAACCTACAACGAAAGTACGTATTGTCCTTTCATATAGCAGCGTGGTAAAGTTTCATGTTCAAGGCCACAGCTACAGATAAAGAATACCAGTTCATTCCACCGTGACGTCATGTGATAAATGTTGACAGGGGCGTCCTTATTGGACAGAGGCGTGGTGACGTTATGATGGGATTTAGGATGACATAGAATTTATTTAGAGGTCGATGTCTTTTCGCATCCCTCGTCAGACAGACAGGATGTCAGGAAAGGGACCGCGGTCAGTCCTTGATGGAACGTTTTTTTGAGCCCATTGAAGACTGCTCGTCGTCCGAAATCACCACCCTCAAGGCAAAGTGCCAAACCTACGGGAAAGTAATTTCAGGATCAAAAACTTCCACTTCAAACTTCAAGCTTCATCTCATTCGGCGTCTCAAACAAATTTGAAAAATGTATTGCAGTATCAGTATTTCTGTATTTGTATTTCTGCCCTCCCTAAAATGTATTCCTGTATTTGTATTTCCAAATACTTTTTGCCTCTTTTTGAAATGTATTTCCGATACGTATCGCGATACACTTTTACAGATATATTTCAGTATCAGTATTTTAGCTACTATTTTAATGTATCCCAGTATTTGTATTTCCAAATACATTTTAAAGTATTTCTGCCCAACCCCTCATCAAGGCGCTTATCTTCTTTCTAGATTTGCTATCACGGACTCCACCAATCACGCGCTGTGAACGCTCCGTGGTCCTGCGTTTTGCTTTGTGCCTGATTATTGTAGCCGGTGATATCAAGCTCACAAAAGTTACAGGTTGCTACAGGCGTCTTGACGATTTACTTTTGGTGCGGCTTGATTTTCTTCATTGAATTGTAACGTCGGTTTTGATCGAACTTACAGCGAATCGGACTATACCAGGGTGGCGGACTCAAAAGAACGCGGAACGTGTTTTGACATACTCAATTATTTGTTTGACACGTTCAAATTTTAGTCGCCTGCAAACTACTCAGCCTCATGCAATGCACCTGTTGAAACTTTTCTTTTTCCAATGCTCAAGACAGCTTTTAATCTCTTCGATCTTGGTGCCTTTCTCTGCTCCTGATGTTTGTTTTGCTTTTTTCTCTGCTACCTCTTCCGCAGCTGTAAAGCGTTTTTTTATTAATAGCTCTTTTCATCCCAGCAAACAAAACAAAAAAGTCACTCGGGGCAATGTCGGGTTAATTGGCGGGGTGGGGCGAGGGGGTCAATATATCTTTGGTCAGAAACTGCGGAACACTCAGCGCCGCGTGCACAGGTGCCATGTCATGGCGGACGAATGAATCTTACCAAAAAAGGCACAACTTTTGCTGTAACTCGTTTTATGCGTTGATCCTCCGGTAAAATGTGCTGACGAAAACTCCACGACACTCTAGTCAACTCCACGAGTTCATCAATCGTCCGATGGTTGTTATCAAAGGTGGCTCGATCAATTATTGCCACAGCCTTTTCAGTTTGGCAGACCAAAGGGTGCACGAAATGAGGTTGATGAGCAATTGACATTTCGTCGTGTTAAAAAAAAAATCATTCCTGGACTTCTGCATTACTCAGCGCTGCTCTCCTCTATGTCGTCTCTAATTTAATAACCGATTCTGCCGCATTTTAACGCCATATCCTTAAGGAGCTCGTGTCGCAGAAAAAAAAAAACAACGGCGTCCTTAGCGGGGCATGAAAATGGTGATTTGTCGATAGGGTCATGACTTAACAACCCCATGACACTGCGCGGGAATGTCAAACAACCCACAACACTCACGTCGAATTAAATTCAATGAAATACGATATGTAATGTGAAATAAAGGTAGCCGCATAGCTCAAGTGATTGGAATTCACAAATAAACTAATATGCTTGAAAGATAAAAACTGAAAATATTTTAAGCGGTATTCGAACCCGCGACTCCTCGGTTACGAGCCAGACACGCTACTGACTAAGCCACGTGAGGCACGCTTGAAAACTGTGGGAACAAGCGGGAGGTTCTATGTTTATATGCGTGCCCTTGAAACCAAAGTGAGGCGACAGCAGGGACAAGACGATTCGGAGATGCTACAGCGTCTCCGGATCTCGGAGCGCACTCGCGTCTCCGAACTGAAAAGCGAATGAAAACGCGATGCGAACGGGGCCTGGGAACGCTATCGCCTTCCACTCTTGAAGGCGAAGCTTAACCGTCCTCCAAGTTTTTCTTCAATAGAAAACAAGCATTTCACTGCTCCACGTGTCTCGTATAAATCATCCATCACAAAATAGTAAAACGCGTTAAAAATGTCCACCAAAAAATCCACTGAAGCCGAATGGTATGTCTCACAACAACACCGACTACTACACTGGTGCACACGGGTCCTTAGAGAACGCATCACGACGAGGGAAGGTGTACTTCAAGGAACCGGCGCTAACAGTCATAATCCAGGTTACGTTTTGGTAACCCCTCGTATAGTACTACCGTTTTCTGAGAGTGGAATGTAGCTGTCGCGTGGCATCTGAGATATTGTGTCGCTGAAAAGCGTTTCAGTCCAGGCAGACCGCAAAAGGAACAAACGACAGAAGAAAATCAAATGCCCCGAACTCTCAGTATGTCCCTCATAGTAAAATGAATGCCATTTCCTACAAATATTGATAATTCGAGTTCATTTTATGATCTCAGCAATCGGGAAGTTTGTACGATGCTCCATCCAATGCCACATAAAAAGACAAGGCCTTGCACATGACGTCATCATTCGGGAATTCCCGACCCATCCCAAGCGGCCATCACCCTGAACCTCGACGAGAGTCACCGCAAAGTCGCACGCGCATTCATATTGTCGTCACCATGTGCTACACGATGTTGTGAGACGATGCGAGAATCGCTGGCGGGATGCTAACGCTAGCTAGGCAGAGCGGCGTGGATACAACTATACTCCGTTTCACCTTACGTCCGGACGCAGCGGGCGCTACGGGCTGTCCTAGCCAATCCCGCTCTGTGGACGTAGTCCGTGATACGCTTACCGCGCGTCACTGTGCCCCCTCTCCAGGGTCACGTGACACTCACATGGCTTTGGATTGGCTCCGATGGCTAGTAGCATCCGCTGCGCTCAGACGTAAAGTGCAACGGAGCATAGTGACGTCCTTTGGGGCGGCCCGGGGGGGGAGGGAGGCGCATGCCTTGTTTTTCATGTAGTATTTCCTCGAAGGACATCCACTCCCATTCGGCAAAAGAGGTGGACGCCTGTATAACGCAGAGACTACACCGCTGTTTGTGCGGCTTATGGGACTGGCTCATTACATCGGCACAACTTATTAAAAATGAAATACCTCAAGTTCAATCTTTATTTATTAATCACGCAATATCCAGAATTGAGTTTTAGCAGGAACGCAGCGGACGCAAAGCTTGAATATCAGCACAGAGCCCCGAGAGTCAACATGTCACCCTTTTATACTGTTTTAATGGTTTCCTTGCTCTTTTCGAAGCCTGCGCAGCCGCCGAATATTTTTTGCATGCTTCTCAGATTTCGCTTTCCTGTTTCTTTAGTTTCGCCGCTTTCCTTCACAGTTGCGGTGCATGGCCACCGGAGCTGGCGGCGCAGGTGTTTGACAGCCGGCTATCTTCAACCATGGAAGGCTTCACTCTTTAGACTACATGAAGGATAGTTTTTTGTTTTTTTTAGAATGCAATTTTGAGTACAAAATTTTAAAGTCCCGTTCACACATTAAGGTTTGACTACAATCGATTGAGCCAAGACCGGCTGTCAAGCCCCTTGTGAAAGTAGACGACCAGCTCCACAGCAGCGTATCCGGTCGTAAGGGGCTCAAAAACCGGTAGTGTCTCATTCGGTCGTACTCGGTTGCAAGTGTGTGGACTGGCCTTAAAATTCCTAGAGCGCCGATGGCTAGAAAGTTGTGACATTTTGTTTAAGAGCTTACGTTCCCAAACGTGGAGTATTACCCCACCCAGCAAGGCGCACGCGCACGAACCTGTGGGTACAACATGAGACTGTGCACGACCGGTTTGTCAACGATGCCACCCGTCCATTTGTCTGGCATGCGGAAACCAGCACTGCCCATCGTGAAGCTCATCATCACGTATTTGTTGGTGGTGTCGATATTTGCTCCCTTCAGCGCTGGTCCGACGACAGCCTGCAAAAAAGCGAAAATTACGAAGCATATTGCGTATTCAAATTAAGCCACAGATTGCGTTAAAAAAACACTGACATTAAAATAATAAAACAAACGTTTCTGAAGAGACCACATTAAGCACGTCTCTTCAAAAACTTGTAACAAAAAGAAAATAATGTTTAGTTATATTTACGCAGCCAGACGCAATTTTCGTGGAGAAGACGGTGGTAGCAACCCGCTAAGCCCCGCCCAGTGCTTATATCGCGCTTACATCGCTATTGTTGGAGAGATAATTTGCAAATCGGTAGTTCAGTACCTTGTTGCGGTTGAAGACCGAAATTGCGGGTTAAAACATTTTTTCCTTTAAGAATCGTCCAAATATTAGATGCTGCGTCAAGTCCCTATTTTGAACATTTTGTCTCATATACTGTCCATTGAAACGCACGGCGATTGATCCGAAGCGCGCACTTGAACTCGCCACCCCGCCATCTCCATCCGCACGATAAAGTCTGTTTGCTATCGTCAGTGTCGCCGTGACAACAAAGCGTCTTCTTTATGAAGGAACGCGCGAACGCATCTTGAAGCCAGCAACGGTAGTCGTCATCTTGCGATAGTCGTCTAACTATCGTGAACGCCGCAATACTCGTCGAACGCGCCATTACGGAGGCCGACGCTAAGAGCCGAAGGCGGTCGCCTGGCGCTACTTTGCCAGTTCCGACGAGGATTGTTACACGCTCGGCCCCAGGAATATATTAGTTTCTCCGAGCGAAGCGGAGAGAAGCGAAGCGAGTGGTGTCCTCGCGTAGCGGGGATCGCTTGGGCAGCGTAGCTTGGAGCCCAATCTAGCGTAGCCGCGTTAATAGAAGACTACGTTCAGAAGACAGCACGGCTCTAGCTGGCTACGCTGCTTTCGTGTGGGCGTCCATTGATATTCGGTGATTATTGCTGAGCAAGGCAGAATGTTTCGTTCGTATTTTCCATAAATGGAGCGAAGCGTAACTAGAGTCTCTCGGCCGTGAGGCGTTTCTTTTTTCTGTGTCTTTTTTCTTCTAAGTTCCCTATCTTTTACCACTGTCCCGTGTAATTTTCATGATGATTAGGACACTAAATTATAACCTCCTTGGGGCAAACGACATCATTACCATAGCATGGCCGCGTCAAGGCTCTTGTTTTTCGTACATTCTCATGGTGGCGTTCACTGAATCGGTTTCAAGCATGTGAGATTTGGAGTTAACACTCTCATTTTCAATAGAAAGTTGGCGAGAGACGAGCGCTTTCGACGACGAGAGCGTCGTCAAGACTGAGTCTTCACAGCGTGGCTTTGCAAAGCGATTGTATGAGACGCCGCAAAAACCAACAAACTCTGAGAATGGCATCGAGTTGAGAAAGAGCGTACAAGCCACGCTTCCAGCATGCGTTCGTTTCCCACTGTCGTGGTGAGAATGCTCATCCGCATCCAAACCTTTTTTGGTGCGCCGATCGAATCGAAAGTCAGCCGCGACGGCGGGCAGAAGAAGCACACCGCAATCACGGAGCAGACATCGCCTAAGCATCACAAGCCGCCCGAGCGGCGAGCGGACGATGGGAGCTTCGATAAGAGGGCAGCAATACGCAAAGCACTCTGGAATTCCTTTTTTCTTTCTTTTTGCGTTGCTGGGCATGTTGTTATGCCGGGTATTTAAACACCTTCGTAGCAGACATATTTTGTTATGCGGAAGGAGACGGTGGTGTATCAAGATCAGGTGCGTACTTGGGCTCTCTCGCCTTCTTTCTCAATGGGCGGAACGTGAACAAAAATAGTTCAAAATAAGGACTTAACGCCGGTGGCTGGGTTTCTCCAGCACCTAATATTCTGTCGTGCCTTAGACAAAAAGCGCGTTGTCTTGGCCATGAAACGGCTGGTTTTGCTTCCCTTGGTTTCAGCAAACAAATCACGTAAGTAAACGGCTTTCGAAGCGCTGCGCGGGTGCTTGACTTCGTAACGTGACTGTCTTAAGCCTAGCGTTCGACGTGAACTGTTTTGCCTGATCCCGCTTGATTTGTTCGTTTGCGCATGCTGATGCTGAATAAAGATGTTGGTTTCCCGTAAGAGCGTCCCCGCTGCTCTGTAAATTGTGAAATCGTCGTGATACAGACCATGGGTTCACTACAGTGAAGATACCTACACAGCTACGAATTCGCGTGCCATTCGGCAAGATACAGTCGGGCGTTCACCTCGCATCAGTATTGTACAGGTGTGTTCTCGTCACTTTGCTTCGAAGTTAAGTAGCTCTCAAGTTTTGCAACGGACCTGTACAGGGACTATAATGAGTAGTGTGGCGAGAGGGTGCCTGCTTTACCAGCGGCCAAATCTCCACGTCACGCACAAGACACGCGCCTGCGCGCGGTATCGGCGATCCAGCGCATGCACCGATAAAGTGGCTGGCCGCGCCCCGAAGCACCACAACAGCGAGCGATCCGGGCACGAGCGCATCGAAGGGAAAGCTGATTGCTTTTGCAATACCTTGCAGTTGACCGTCAACGTCGTGTGGGCCCCAGCAGCGTCAACCGAACGGCAGGTGCAGCAAGGATTCGCACTCCCCTGAGGGTGCCTGCTTTACCAGCGGCCAAATCTCCACGTCACGCACAAGACACGCGCCTGCGCGCGGTATCGGCGATCCAGCGCAGCACCGATAAAGTGGCTGGCCGCGCCCCAGAGCACCACAACAGCGAGCGATCCGGGCACGAGCGCATCGAAGGGAAAGCTGATTGCTTTTGCAATACCTTGCAGTTGACCGTCAACGTCGTGTGGGCCCCAGCAGCGTCAACCGAACGGCAGGTGCAGCAAGGATTCGCACTCCCCTGAGGGTGCCTGCTTTACCAGCGGCCAAATCTCCACGTCACGCACAAGACACGCGCCTGCGCGCGGTATCGGCGATCCAGCGCAGCACCGATAAAGTGGCTGGCCGCGCCCCGGAGAGCACCACAACAGCGAGCGATCCGGGCACGAGCGCATCGAAGGGAAAGCTGATTGCTTTTGCAATACCTTGCAGGTCTGTAGGTTTTGAACCCTGTTGCTTTCTTCTTTCCTTATTTTCTTTTCGCTCGTGACCTTGATTGCTCGCTGTTCGAAATGGGTGACAAACCTCCGTCGACTATCAAAGAACTGCTAAAATACGTCACTGACCTGAACGCAGGGCTTAGAAAAGATATTGATGACGTAAAAGAAGGTATGAAGTACATGAACGAAACTTTTGAAGAGCTTCGTACAACAAAGGTGGAACTAGATGCACTTAAAAAGGATCATGCAGCGTTAAAACTGGAAAAAGAGCAACTGGCAAAATCGCTTGTGACCACGCAGAAAGAATTAACAGAGTTGAAGCAATACACCAGGCTCAGCAATCTTGAGATTAAGGGGATTCCGCAAGACCAGAACGAATCACTGATGGAAGTTGTTCAGAGGATAGGGGACAAAGTTGGAATGTGCGTCGAACCCAAAGATATTGACGTGGTGCATCGTGTGCCCACAAAGGACAGGACAAAAACAAACATCATTGTAAGGTTCTCGTCACGTGCCGTGCGAGATAAAGTCTTGCAAGCGGCAAAAAAGAAAAGGCTCTCAGCTAGCGATATCGGGTTTTCAGATACCAATGCGGTGTATATTAACGAGCACCTCTGTCCAGAATATAAAGCTTTGCTGGGCATGGCAATTGCTAGAAAGAAAGAAAAAAACTGGAGATTTGTGTGGGTCTCGCGGTCAAAAATACTGGCAAGGAAGGCAGAAAATTCGAATGTCATTCACATCGCTTCTCGAGATGACCTGGATAAGATAGCATAGCCTCAAAAACCAAGACACCGAGCTAGAAATGCGTAACGGTGTGACGCGCACCATGACGTGTACGAGCTCTGAAGCTATAAGCCTTCTACACTGTAATGTTAGGAGCTTAAACAAAAACTATGATCCACTGGTCGCTTTGTTGACGCGGCTGGATGAGCGGTACAACGTTGTGGCAATCTCGGAGACGTGGCTTAAAAAAGATGAATTTATGAACATTCCTAATTATAGATTTTTATCCCTGCCAAGATTGGCTAGTTCAAGAGGTGGTGGCGTAGCATTATACATATCTTCACAAACCATATATAAGATATTACCAAACTTGACAGAGACTAAAACAGGCCTGTATGACATGCTGTTTGCGGAACTGGATTGTGGAGTCACTGTTGGTGTAATATACAGACCGCCAGAATCAAACACTCGGGCATTCCTAGAAAAGCTGGAAGATGTGTTGTACCGTCTTGCGAACAAAGATAACAAAACGATTATCTGTGGTGACTTCAACATAAATATAACAGACCCCTCAAGTACAGAATACCGGAACCTCCTGCTATCTTACGGCTTCCAGAACCATATTACAGATCCAACAAGAGTAACACTAACGTCTTGTTCAACAATAGATCATATACTCTCCAATTTTGAAGACAGCTCCGTAAAAGCTGGGGTTATAACAGAAAACGTCGCAGATCATTTCCCTACTTTTATTGTCGCTCCCAATGCAGAAAAGAACCTTCAAAAAGAACCCACAGTCGGCCATGGTGTATCAAGGTGGAATTACGAGGCAACTAAAAGGTCCCTTCAGGAGACAAACTTTTCTCAGATCAATTTTACCGACACTAACAATGCATATGATACCTTTTCAACACTGTTCAAGTCTTGTTGTATAGCACACAAATTCGTATCTCGCCGGGCAGCACAGCTTTATTCTCCCATTTGTCCCTGGATGAACGAGGAGATACTGAAGTTAATTAGGCTCAAGGAACACTGGTATAACAAAATGAAGCAAAACAAGGACAACGACTATTACAGGGAAAAGTTTAGAGTTGCACGGAACCTATCGCTATCCACCATGCGGAAGCGTAAAAAGCAATATTTTAGCAGCCGTATTGCAAAAGCTAACGGTAGCTCCAAAGAAATATGGCGCACAATTAACCTTGTAATGAAGTCCTCTCAACAATGTAACATTTTACCAGATTTGAACATTCTTAATTGTGATCAAGCGCACCTTGTGTCAATGTTCAATGACTTTTTCATTAACATAGGTACATCCTCAGCTGCAGTATCCGATGAAACGTCAAGAATTATCCTACCTAGCCCGTGCATTAATACATTTGTTTACGTAGAAATAACAGCCGCCGAAATTGTTGGCGTTGCCAGACAAATGTTATCAAACAAAGCTATGGGCCACGACGAAATCTCGGTAAACCTATTGAAAGACAACATTGACATCCTGTGCTACCCACTACAAAAACTGTTTAACCAGGCATTTTTATCGGGAATTTACCCAGAAAAACTTAAGATTGGGCGAGTAGTACCAATTTACAAAAATGGTGACCCTAATGACCTGGCTAATTATCGCCCGATTACAATTCTGTCCTGCATTAATACACTATTTGAAAAACTAATTGCCGCGAGAATAATGAACTTTGTCGAGAAATATAACATTTTGGTTGCTAATCAACATGGTTTTCGGAAAAACTTCTCTACAGGCACAGCAGTACACTCCGTATCCGAAATAGTCAATTCCTCCCTCAACAAAAATAGAACTACTATAGGCATATTCCTCGATATAAAAAAAGCTTTCGATTCTGTTAATCACGACATTCTTTTACAAAAACTTGAGCGCTACGGTTTTCGAGGGCCAGCTGGCAAATTTTTTCGTAGCTACTTAACAAACCGCACCCAATTTGTACAAATTTCCCATAATCAATCTACAACCGCGATAGTGAAGACTGGTGTACCACAGGGGTCGGTGTTAGGACCGATACTTTTCTCTCTTTTCATCAATGATTACGCAGCCTGCCTCAGACATTCCGAAGCAGTTTTATACGCCGATGATACAGCCTTACTAGTATCACATCATTCTCTTGAAGAGGCCGAATTACTAGCAAATAACGACTTGAAAAATACGATAACTTGGTTTGATTGCAACAAGCTGGTGCTAAATATTAAAAAAACTAAGTTCATTGTTTTCGCGTCTGATCGGAAACAACAATCATTTACATGTAACCTGCATCTAGGAGGTTTACACATCGACCAAGTTATCACTTATAAATACCTAGGAATTACCCTAGATTCAACACTACACTGGGCTCCCCACATTGACGAGCTATGTAAAAAATTAACCTTCGGATGCTTCTCATTAGTGAAAGCACGGAAACATTTTAGCAAACAAACATTACGCATGATTTATTTCGGTGTGTTTCATACTCATTTAACCTATTGTGTTGAATCATGGGGTTTCACTTACGCGTCATATCTAGCGAGAGTTGCCATTCTGCAAAGAAGGGCAATCAGGATAATAGCGGCAGCACCTATACATGCATCAGCTAAGCATCTTTTTAGTGAATTAAACATACTCCCCATCAACTTAGCTCGCGACCATAAGACTGCCACTTTAGTCCAAAGAATTTTAACCCAGAATACTCCATATCACTCTTCTATATTCAATTTTCCAAAACGTGAAACCCGACAACTACATTATAATAACCTTAACTTGCCGATAACTTACAATGCTTACGGGCGCCGCTTAATATCGTTCATTGGTGCGAAGATATGGAATAACATTTCATGTAATATAAAACTAGCAACAAATTTTGTACTCTCATTAAAACGATTTATTTCATCTGAAGTGTACAACTCACCCTGTTAACTCCGTACTAGTAGTTATATTATTTGTGCAGCTATGTATAGATTGTGTGAATGCCTATAGGATTGTTTTAAATGTGAATGTTTTTTAATGGATCCATTACTAGCCATGTCGGCTATGGATCCAGATGACTAATCAGACATTTCTTTGTACATCTTTACGTGAATAAACATTGATTGATTGATTGATTGATTGATTGATTGATTGATTGATTGATTGATTGATTGAATGGCGGTTACTTCGGCTTCAGCTAACTCAGGCAGTTCTAGGCTAGGAGCTATTTCGTTTATTCTGCTCATTAGATCCTCGTCGTTCGTCTTTGCGATACCGTGAAATTCAAGGTTGAGCTTTCGGTTTCTCCATTCGAGGTCATGAAGTTCACTCCTGAGCCTCTTTACCTCCTCACCATTGTCTTTTCCCTCGAGTTCCGCCACTTTACTTTTCAGTTGTTTAATTTCTTCCCTCTGTTCTTTGACGCTTTTTAATACTTCATCATATTTTGCCGACATCATGCTTAATGGATGCTTCGATGCCTCCAACAGTTTCTTTGAGATCTAAGAGTTCATCTAATTTGTTGTTCATGGAAGCTAACATGGTCGATACGTCGACATCCGATTTCGGTTTATTGGCCGCGCCACTTTAAGCTTTGAGGTTCGACAAGTGGGGCATTTCCACGCGTTACGATAGGTCTCGCCCTTTGTTTTTAATGTTACTTCAGAGACTCCCGCACAGCTACCGCAATGATACGTGTAACCGCATTCACTACACGTAATTGACTGCTCATCATCGAGGATTTCCTCTTGGCATTTCAAACACAACGTATCGGTCATCTTTGATAGCGTGCATAGACCAAATAGCAGGCACAACAGGCAGCAGCAGCGACAAGAATGTAATTGCCTTAGGAATGATAGTAAAATAAACCAGCCTGGAATGACGTACAGAACAGATTATCGTTTGTTGCTGTTGCTCGTCGCTGCTGCTGCCAGAATGCTGCGGCTCACGTTGGTGACGGCTTTTATGGCCGGATTTCTTGCTCAGAGGTCGCTTGGGTCTGGTACCGTGGGCGGGGCTGCACACTTCTCTTCGTTGGATGAAATCACGATGGTCCGTTGCTTGTAGTAACACGTCACAGGGACTTTAATTCTTCCTCCATTCAAGGGAGGCGAGTTGGTGTTTGCGTATTTGACCACGGGCAGCAGGTTCGGCTGGCGCGGTGATACGTTCTGGTAAAAAATCGAAAAGCTTAACAAAGGTCCGAATGTAGCAGGGTTTTTTGTTGTTGGTGCTGATTTTCAAAACGCCGGAAAATGTGGCCTGGGGTCATTTTGTGGCGTTGGTTGTTGCCAGATATTTTAACTTGAAACCATATATTTATATCATTAAATCTTAAAGGTTAATTACCAAATGTAATTTATAAACTAATTTTATCAATCGTTACTAATATTGTAGACCACTACCATTGGCAGAAACCAATAAGAAACCAGATTTTCTGTGCGATGCATTACTTTTCGCGAGGAACGATTTGGCCAGCATTTCGAGACATGCCCTGCGTAAGAATGATTCAATTAATCCATACAACTCATGCTGAAATCGCTGCTATCGCTACGCGGATTCTCGACGACATCTGCGTAGCATTTAGCGCAGGGATTCCGACTCGGCGAAAGATGCAAATTCCCAACCTCGCAACGTGCTCATACGTTTGTGCTCGGGGAGCCAGTCAGCTCTCCCAGGCGGTCTGCGGTTTCGAGATGCAGCAACCATATGTTCCTTCGAATCGCGTCTACCGTGCCGCATGCTGTTGTCTTCGGAGAGGCAAGTCTTTCCTCTCGGGTGTCAGTGTCATTGGAAGCGTGAGAGAACGACTCTTTACTTCTTGTAAGAGGGAAAGTGGACGTAATGGGCGAAGGAACGGAGCGAGATGAGCGCGGCGGGAACCGCGACCGCGGTCTCTACAAATCCATTCAGTCCAGTCCAGTCCAAACAACAACCGTCCAAACGAAAGACCGCTGCACCAGGGTAATAAATGCACCTAGTGCGTGCAGCCATATGCATGCGATTTTAAATAAACTGAAACTCAATAATTGTTTTTGTACAAAAGCAATGTTGTTTCAGTTTATTTTGTTGCTTCGGTGCTTCCTTTAGTACGGCAATGTTGAAAGAAGCGCGGCAAAAGTTAACATAGTTATTTCTTATATTAAGGATTACATTACTTTGTGGAGGGCAAATTATTGCCATACTCGATTACAATATATACCTAGATTCATTGGAAAGTGTCACTTGATACTTTTTTAGTGATGTGTACAAGTCTCTGTGTGGACGCCATCTTGCATGAAGGCGCAGATAACGTGCCTACACGTCTAATTGAGCGTCACAGATGCATCCTGGTACGCATGTACGTTTATAGCCAGGCCGCGAGCTGAGCTGAGAGCTTGAGAGAGAAAGGCGATCTCGACATCGCGCCTCGGTAGGTGGACAAATGCAGCGGGTCTAGGTTTGCCCTGTGCTAATTTTTGTTATCACGGGTATTGTGGACGACCTATGATTTACAGCGAACTAGAACTCGTCCTTGCTTTGTCTATCACTTATTAAAGCAAGTGATTACTAAGATGAGATGCTTACGAGGATGTTTCGTAGAATGTTCATAGGAAGTGCTACTTTCCTTAAATAGCATAGCTTGTGGACTATATAAGAATGCCCAGGTGAGCGCGTGGCTCTGAAGACCTCGAAATGCTATATAACGGGAAAAAAGCTGAGTTATTATCGGAGGATATCGTGTGAACGAGTGGCATTTCAGCGGCTGTTCAGAATCTGTCTTTACTCCCCACTTGGTCGGGTCGGCAGACGATTGCTGTGTCAACACCGATAGTAATAGTGATCGGTGGATATAAATATAAAAACCGCTCATCGCCACTTATTCCGCGAACTTAATACTCAAACAACCGATAGACTGATTGTTCAGCCGTTCTGTAATGGTGGATTCATCCATGCTTGATTTTGCCTTTGGTGGCGGAACGCATCCATGTTCGGCGAAATCAGCATTATTGGCTCGTTCACATTTGCGAGAACACGCACTTGCCGCCGACTGGATTCGCTCGCCAGAAAAAGATCGGACCGTTCACATTTGTTGCCACCTGCGGAGTGCGCGGCGCAAGCGTCCCGCAGTTTTTCAGAGCAGACGAGAGCTGACTAGAGCTCCCCAAACCTTCCTTGCCCGCGCGCGTCTCGTCGTTATCTCGTCGTTATCGTCGCCAGCTCGTCAGCGGAGATCTGACGTCAGCAAGCGCCACTTCCTCGTTGCGTTCTGAGTGGCTTTGCGGTGAGAGAAAACTTTTTTTTCTGGCTTTCAAAATTGGTCCTGGAGCGATTTTTGTTCTCCGCCGGAGATTCTGCTCGCTTTCGTCGCCGTGCGTCAGAATTCTCGGGGACGGCCGCCGGCTCGCAAGTGTTAACGAGGCATAACTTAACTGCAGCTGGCCCAGCGGGTGACGACGTACAAATCATGATCCAGCCGCAGAAGACTCAGTAATCGTTCATATTTCTTCTGTTATATAGCTCGGCAAACATGGTAACCACTCGCTCTGCTGGGCTTTCTGTCATATTATTGTCGACGACTGTAGGCCTCGGAAAAAAGAACACATCATTACGAATTTCTAATAAATGCACATCTTACATTTGTATCTCAGGTTACGTCTTAAGGTATAAGTGCGTTTATTAACCGTAAACGTCGTTTCCGTTATATTTGATAGAATATAGGGTGGCTCAAGTCACCAGGCTCGATCTAAAATGGACCGTAAAAATCGACGCCTGCACGTAGCAATCTAAACTTTTCGTCAAAGGTGTATTTCACAGGTCGGTTTTTTCTTGTAAAATTACAAAGCGTAGTTCTCTTTCTGTAAAAAATAAGGCCAAGAAACTTGCCTGGGTCAACGGCGGGCGGCGACGCAGACGACCAAGTGGAGGTGCGGGGTGTGTTTGCCGCTCCTATTGATAGATGGCGCTACCTCCTTGTTTCGGTCAGAGATCTGGTTTCGGTTTGCTTTTAAAGAAATATCGAAAGTGCCCGCGTCGACCGTGGTTTATTGACACGAACATAATCTTTCTTGTAATCTACCTTTGGCTTGAAAATAAATGCAGACAATGATAGCAAAACTTCAAGTAACAAAAATAAAAGAAAACGCGGTTGCATAACGACAACGCTGACGGCGCTCTTGCAGCCGGCGGATTTCGTCTGCGTGTCGTCTGCTTTCTTTCGCTGGTCGGTTGCATCCTCGGACGCTGCTTCCGAGACCTTTTTTGTCGCGGTTGGTGAGAAAACAGCCACAATGCGTCACCTGACCGTCCAAGAGAGGGCACAGGTAGTCCTTTGGTTTACAGAAACCAGGAGTATGAGGCAAGTGAGATCGAAGTTTCGAGCCACTTTTCGTAGGCGTCCACCCACCCGTCGGACTGTCATGCGCTGGGTACACCGATTCAACACAGAGAACACTGTGCAGACCAGGCTGCGAGTACTCGAAGAGAGGTCGCCACAGCAGAACAAGCGTCACGCCGTGCTTGCGGCATTTGCATTGAACCCACGCCTGTCCGTGCGACAAGTCGCAAGACAACTTGGCATCAGTAAAAGTTTCGTCTGGAGGGTGATCCGCCAACAAATGTATCCGTTCAAGCCACAGGTCCTGTTCGAGCTGCAGCCAGATGACTATGAACGGCGAAAGCAGTTCTGCGTGGACGAACTTGGACGCATCTCCACAAACAGGAACCACCTTCCGTTTCTGCTTTTCACGGACGAAGCTATTTTTCATCTGGATGGGCACGTGAACAAGCAGAACACCCGCTGCTGGTCCGAGACAAACCCCCACTGGATCATTGAAGAGGCTGTCCAGTCACCAAAGGTCGTAGTATGGTGTGGACTTTGGAGGGAAGGCGTTGTCGGTCCATTCTTTTTTGAGGGCACGGTCACCGGCGAATCCTACCTTCGCATGCTCGAACAGGACGTCTTGCCGGAGCTGGAAGCTTCGCACATGCAAAGGGAGGTGTGCATCTTCCAGCAAGACGGAGCACCCCCGCATTACGCCACCACAGTGAGAGACTGGCTTGACAGAACCTTTCCCGGCAACTGGATGGGTCGAGGGTCACCGACAATGCCCTGGCCCCCACGGTCCCCTGACCTGACAATTTGTGATTTTTTTTGTTTGGGGTTTCGTGAAAGCCCAGGTCTACGCAGTTCGCGTGCGCACGATGACGGAACTAAAAGAGCGCATTCTATCCGCCTTCGATGCGATCACGGACAACATGCGGGAGGCAGCCTTCAGGGATTATGAGCGAAGACTGCACAAGTGCCTCCAAGTTCGAGGTGGACATGTGGACTGAAGACAACGAGAACTCAAGAGCACATATCTATCCATTTTGTACATATGACCAGCGGCTTTGACAACCGCGAAAACCGCGGGCTTCTGCTGACAGGCTCTTTTCAGAGCCATTAATTGCTGTTTATCTGGAGCTTGCTTTGGCAGCCTCCCGTGTCTCAAAAGTGCGGTCTAAATAGCGTCCAAAGTGACGCATTGTGGCTGTTTTCCCACCAACCGCGACAAAAAAAGGTCTCGGAAGCAGCGTCCGAGGATACAACCGACCAGCGAAAGAAAGCATACGACACGCAGACGAAATCCGCCGGCTGCAAGAGCGCCGTCAGCGTTGTCGTTATGCAACCGCGTTTTCTTTTATTTTTGTTACTTGAAGTTTTGCTATCATTGTCTGCATTTATTTTCAAGCCAAAGGTAGATTACAAGAAAGATTATGTTCGTGTCAATAAACCACGGTCGACGCGGGCACTTTCGATATTTCTTTAAAAGCAAACCGAAACCAGATCTCTGACCGAAACAAGGAGGTAGCGCCATCTATCAATAGGAGCGGCAAACACACCCCGCACCTCCACTTGGTCGTCTGCGTCGCCGCCCGCCGTTGACCCAGGCAAGTTTCTTGGCCTTATTTTTTACAGAAAGAGAACTACGCTTTGTAATTTTACAAGAAAAAACCGACCTGTGAAATACACCTTTGACGAAAAGTTTAGATTGCTACGTGCAGGCGTCGATTTTTACGGTCCATTTTAGATCGAGCCTGGTGACTTGAGCCACCCTATATATCATTGTGCCACAATTATGCAAGTCCTTTATTTTTACGGTTGTCTCGCGCATATTTCGTTATACTTGACGATAAGCAAGCTTAATATTTGTCTGCAAATATGTCTAGAAAGCTCTCTGGGGAGAATCAAAGAACGCACATATCTGAATGTTAAAATCCATCGCTTCAAGCATATTTATTGTTACAACTAGACATATTAATTGATGACCAGACGGTGACTCAATATTTTCCTGGCGGGAGAACGTTCGACTGATATTCACCGAGGATGTTTCCTTGGGGATAGTACTTGCAAACGACAAAAATCGTAGAGCTGCTGGACACGTTGTAACCGCATCCAACCTGGGTTGTTGATATCCAAACCATCTGCGTGAAGTGAGCTGTGTCTGGAGAATAACGACCGGCCGCGTAATCGTACTTCTTATTTTCGTCATACCAGTATTGAACTGCCATTTCAGCTGCAAAGAAATAGGAGTGTCTATTAATTTATAGTTCGAGGACTGTTGGACATATATATTTTTATGTGTGACAATGCCCCCCCCCCCCCCCCCCCCCCCCCCGATGAACATTAATCTACAAAATGGTGAGTTGGGCCAGTTGGTTCATAACGGGAAAAAAACAAGCGCCGAAAGACTAGGACAAAGTAAGAAAACGACGACACAAGGCGCTCTAGCTTCCCCACATAGGGTGCAATATTTGTGATAAACGTCCGGGGTACATTTTCCTTTTTTGTTTAGTGAGGGCGCTCCTATTTGCTAAATGTGAGGGGTTTCGTTCCCCCACTTTCATGAATGACTTCATGCGTTTTTTGCTATACCTCATCTCACCCTACGATGGACTAAAGGACAAAGCTACGGACCGCCAAATGTAATCACGAGCTACTTAGAAATTGTGTGGTATTTTGCTTCAATGCACGTATCGGTGCCCGCGTCTCGGGTCATTCGTGGGGATGGGCGGACAGTGGTTCGAATCGAAAGGTACTGAGTGACTCAAGAATTTTACGAGTTTACATTGCAAAGAAAGGCCAGGCTCTTTGCAGTGTCGAGGCTGTAGAAATGAAGTGGCGCTTTTTGATTCGGAGAATTGTTCGTCCACCCCAAATCAATGTTAAGCATGCCATAGTTTAGAGTGGTACGTGATTAAACCTGGCAGCCCGTGGCTACGACCTTTAGTCCATCGAAGGATGAGATGGAACATATTAGAATATAAGCGATATACTTTTATTTTTATGGAACTGAATTTCGTGACAAAAATCATCCTTGGTTGTACAGCGGCAGTTGCAAAATGTCTGAACGGTTCATTCTTCCAAGAGGCGTCTTCTTTAACGTGAAACGTTTATAGGCTATGGGTTTTCAGGTGAAGTGGAGCCTAAAAAATCGTAAGAGGGAATTTACCCGCTAAATTTAGCGGGGGAATTGATGTCGCATGGCCTCATGGCACGTGACCTTTACACGAAATCAGTTTCCCAGCTAAATATAGCCCTGAAATCGACGTACGTAACGTGTCATGGTCACGTAACACGCAGAAAGTCAATTGCGCCGAACGGTAGAAGGGTCGCAGCGAAGGGCGTAGGTCAGAAGACATACATCAAAAATGCGATGTGCGCCGGTATATTGAGCACGATATTTAAATTGCTCATAGAACTACGCGCATCGCTCTTCTTTAGATTGAATTACTGTATAGTAAGCTTCACCATTCACTAGTATCCACATATTTTTCGTTGTTATTTATTCTCATTGTGCTCTGTAAAACAGTAAGCTCACGAACTTTTCTGCTGTGCAGTCTACACAAACTTTAAGAGTGGTTTGCTATACTTCGCTCGGCATTGAGCTGAAACTACGTTGGGAGCTACGTGCCCGACGGTCCAATCAGCCGCCTCCTTCTTATCACCTCACTCGGCTCTCCGCGGTCCGGTATGTCCGAAAGCGTGATGACGTGTCGAAGGAGGCATATGACCGGTCCAACGAGGACGTAGCTTCCACCGCTGTTTCAGCTTAGGGGTGAACGAATTATGATAGCGATTGCAGCTATTCCTTCCAGCGGTGTGAGGGACATTTTTTATGCCACGTGGACCGGCTCAGGAGACAGGAAGGTACCTAGCGTTCCAGCCAAATTCTACTCAGCGGAATTGGGCTGGAACGCTTTTTTTTTTCTAACGTGAAACGTTTTTTGGCAAGTTCCTCCGGCTTTCGAGAAGCTGGATTAGGTGGAGCCGCGGCCTGCGACGTCACATGACTTCAGTTTCGGCGCTAGATTCAGCGAGAAAATATACGTCAGGTTACCTCAACACCAGTACAGTTTCTCCGCTAAACTCTAGCGGGAACAACTGACATCACATTACGTTTGTGTCGCATGACCTATACTCAAAACACAATATTCAGTTTCCCCGCTGGTTTTCGCGGGAAAATTTATATCACGTAACCTCAACGTCAATGCGATACCCCCGATAAGTAAAGCGGGAAAAATGATGTCACATGACTTTGTGCCACGTGACCTATACACAAATTCAGTTTTTCCGCTAAATTTAGGCGGGAAAAGTAACGTCAGGTGGCTTCAACACCAATTCCGTTTCCGCGCTAGTTTCAGCAGGAAAAACGACGTAACATGACTTCGTGTCAAAGTAAATTGTACACAAATTCAGTTTCCCCGCTAGACGTTGCGGGAAATTTGGCATCACGTGACCTCAACGCCAACTCGGCTTTCTGCTGAGTTTAGCGGAGAAAATGATCTCACATGACTTCATGTCACGTAACCTATATACAAATTCAGTTTCCCCGCTAAATTTAGAGCGGAAATATACGTCACGTGACCTACGCACCAATTGAACTTCCACGCCAAATTTAGTGGGAAATTTAAATTGCGTGACACCGATTGTATATCGGTGCAGTCACAAGGTACAACGGCTTCCAGTGGACAAATTCGGGTAGAAAATTCTGTCGTGCATACGTGAAACTCGGAAAACAACTTAGCAGGGTTTTGTCATCTTGGTATTCCCCGATAAACTGTAGAAAGTAACTCCCCAAGTCTTGTTATCAGAGTACAAAAGAATCGGAAAACTTCAAATTAGATGCTGTCCCTAAAATAAAAAAGAAACTAGAAACTATGATAAGAAAAATATTTATGAGCCAGTTTGGGTTGACCCGTTACACAACTAGCACTGAACTGTCTGCAAGGCTGCTTTTTGTCTGCGAAAACTACACCCGTTGTTTGTTTTTATTAAAATAAAAATTGCTATGTTGCCCATGCATTCAGGTCACGCGTGCGTTTCTGAAGGTTGAGGAAATCTATTCTTGGTGTCCAGTTTTCTAAACACAATCCCCATAAACACCGATATTGTTTACAATAGTAAGCATGACAAGAAAACACAAATTTTGTGGGAAAATCAATTGGAAAAAACGCCCCCATATCCAAGCAACAGAAATAGAAAAAAATATGAGTCTGAACTCAATAAAAGAATGCAAAAACGAAAGTCAAATTTGGGGGTTTACGCGTCCAAACCAACAAAGGACATCTGGCACGCCCCAACGGAGGACTGAGGATTAATTTGGACCACCTGGGGGACTTTTGACGTGCAACCGAAAGCTCGGTTACACGGCGCCTCCTCCGCAATAAGCCTCCGTCAGATTGCGGGCACCTCGGCCGGAATTCGAAAACGCCACATGGGGATCCGTAAGCCAGCACTTTCGCCTCGGAGCCGCCGAGGCGGCGCAAAGACAAAAGTAATTTTTATGAAATAAGAAGATACTTCAAACCACTTGACTATGAATTATTGGAGTTAATCTGCTTTAGATGTACTACCTGTTACGATATGATACATCTCCGAATTTTATTCTGGACAGAATAAAGTCACCGGAGAAAACAACCCTTGTAAAAAAATGCTTATTTTCAGTGCTTGTTCGTTTGATTACATAATTACATTAACGATTGAGTTCATAGCGCGAGTGACACGCCAATACAAATATGTTTTAGCTACCACTCCTGCAAAAAGCTCATGATGCTGGCTTATCTGTGAATTGCGAGCATCATGGCTATGCACTGAAAATATGAATTGTACAAAATGCACCGAAATATTGAAGAACGTAATGCCTGCCTGTAATGTTTCATTTCACATAATTGAGAACAAAAGATACAATGTATTACAGTCTTTAATTTAGTTAGTATGTTCATGTTAGGTATAGATGTAAGCTAGGAGAGAAACAGGAAGCTACAAGGGATATAATGGGACGAACACACCACTGACTAAAAACTAGGCTGTAATTCCTCTTCTTCGCCTTTAAAGGGATGCTGAACCGAAATTTTTGGGTAGAAATTCTTGGCCGCAATGGCATACATAGCATGTCTCAATAAATGACGTTGTTTTGAGCGAAGTATGTAGCAAATTGAATAAAATTACCGAAAAATATAATTGTACGTGACCCCTGGTGAGCGTCGTGGAAAGCTTCGCTTCGCGACGTGCGCATTCTCATTCGCCTCAAAGACAGACGGAGCCAAGCCAAGCCAGGCGCTGAAGCTGCGGCGTTTGTTATTGTTAGTACCACGCGGGCTCTGCCCCATATTTTGGATTTCCGCGACCTCGGCTGGTCGGCATTGCCTTTTGCGATCTCTTTACTAGTATGACGACGTATAAAAATCGTCGGCAGCAGCAGTAGCATCAGCCTCAGCAGCCGCAGCAGCAGGAGCAGCAGCACCAGCAGTTCCGCGGCATAACCTCCAAAAACACCAGCACCAGCCGCTTTGAGAACAGCCGCCGAGGGAAGAATCAAGGCGAGCACCAACGAACGAGCAGAATGCGCGGAGGCACCAGGGGTGCTGGGGGCGTTGAGAATGCGCACGTCAGTTCCGCTAAGCCCGCCGTCAGACGGACTTGCCGCACCGGCTTCCGGCTGAGGATTCGTCGCATCCAAAGAAATACAATATTTCGGGCACCATCCGTCTGATTGAATATCGTTTTTAGGTACAGTACCATCCCGTGAAGCCCGCTTGGCAATAATTATGAGATTTCAACATCGGCTCAGCATCCCTTTAACCCTCAGCTCTGGGCTCTCTAAATGAGCTTTCACATGATCCACACTGTTGTACATAAGTTAAAATGTAAAAAGTAATCCCAACCGCGCATTTACAGTGCAGTCAAGTGGAGGCTTGAAGCACTGCAGGTTTTGTTTTCTTTGTTTTGGAATGCAATCGAGGTGTCGCGAAATACATCCTTCTGCATTTTCCTCATCATCTTTCTTACAAAAATAGGTATGGACGTCCTATGTCCATACTTTTGCTGTTCTATTGACCCCTTTGTCCATCCTATGGATTCTTGTAGACAGTTCTTGGACCATTTATGTACCGCTGGTTTGCCATAGAACGGCCACAACAACGCTATAGGGATCTCCGCGAAACAAAGTTTTTCATTCCTTCCTATTTCCATGCTATGGTCCTGGTGAGTCTAATGGACATCCTATTGCCTCTCTATGGTGTGAGCTATAGATTGGTAGATTAATAAAGTGATGCCGGGTAGATGTTTTCTTTAGGTGTAGGAGGTGTCCGAGTTAAAGAGTTGTTAATTAAGCGCCGGGCATCAATATGTTACATTGATGTCTGGAGGCATGTCCAACCTCAGGGCATATTCAATGTGGAGATGGAAGTGTTCAGTATGTACCGGAATAATTCCTTTACTTTCTCAGTGGGAGGTAGGTGTATGTGGGTCTCTGCGGACCCCGTAGATATACCCCCTGCAGACTGAGTGGCTTCTCTACGGACCCTGTAGGGACTCCGTGCAGACCCTGTATGGCTTCTCTGCAGACCCCATAAGGACCCTGTGTAGACCCTGTATGGCTTCCCTGCGGACCCCGTAGGTACTCCCTGTAGACCTTGTATGGCTTCTTTGCAGACCCCTAAGGACCCTACACTCTTAAAAAAGCTTTTACAAAGCACGTTTTTGCGTAAAAACAAACGGAAAAAAGCTCTTTTGTAGAAACCTTTATTGGAGATTAGTACAAAATGACAGGAGCGTGATGTTTGCATAAACTTTTAGCTTATAGGGTTTTTCGGCACAATTAATATTGTTTTTATACAGCCATGTCTCACCGGTGACTTCAGGTAGCGCGTCCCGACCTGGGTGCGTCCTAACTTCGGTGGTAATTCGCGGCGCGTCCGCCTGGGAGACGGGGTTGGCATCCCTGAAACCCCTTCTACCGTATATGTTTCGGCGCCAAAATGGCCGATTAAAGCCAAAATAGAACAGTCACACGCTGTCGAAAATCGATACTCCCAAACCAATACACGCGGTCGTGCAGTTCTCCGAGTGGCCGCTGCGGGAGAAATGGCGGCGTTGCGATGGCAATTAGTTCGTTGCTCGAATAACGCATCGGTGCCACTTTTTTCAGAGCAAGCTCGGTCTCGGGCGGTCTAGAGAAAATGGTAAACCTGCACCAGCTCGCCTTGCGCCCTAACTGTTTCTTTTCATTGTTCTAGCGTTGACGCGATCTGCAGGACCCCGTAGATATGCCCCCCTGCAGACAGAGTGGCTTCGCCTGCAAAACCCTGCAGGAACTCCAGACCTTGTATGGCCTTCTCTGCCAGAACCCCATGGGGACCCTGTGTCAGAACTCCTGGGTATGGCTTCACTGTGACCCCCACGTACTCCCTGCAGGACTGTGCATGTATTCTCTATGTAACACGCTGTAAGGTTCTTTGCATAACCCTGGGACCCCTGCTGTCGACCCATATATGACTCCCTGCGTACCCCATAGGGACTCCCTGTGAGACCTCGTATGGGTTCTCTGTAGGCACCCTATAGAATCCGTATGGGGCTTGTGTAGACACCGTATGGACTCTATATGTAGATCTAGGCAGATGTACGCGACACCGTATGGACTTATCTACATAGAGTCCATACCGTATGGACTCTATATGGCGTCTTACTATAGAGATGTGATACGATAACCTTGCAATTGATCAATAGAATAGGACGTCCATAGAACGCAACGTCGGGCAGTATTCTATAGGGCAGCCATAGGGACGACTTCACGAAGGCAACAGCAGTCATGGTCCGCCTGTAGATGCGCTCTGTTCTGCGCTATGGACGCCGCTCTATAGAAGTTCTAGGAGTGTCCATACATACTTTTGTAATGGCCGTGCCTCAAGAATTTCGCGTGCATACGGATTCTTGTTTCGTATAAGCACTGTTATGGTGTCTGTGGCTGTGCTGCATTTACACGCACGGCAATGAGCTCATAAATGCCCTGCTGCAATGCTCCACTAGTCAAAAAGCCATTTGTGTGAGAAATGTATTGTGTCCAATAGACACATATGAATCATACAAGATATATATGAAGATATATTAAAACCATATAAGAATTTTATAAGAAAATATAAGAACCATATAAGTAACTTATAAAACACTTTTCAAAATATTTTTATGCGGTTCTTTTTATGTTCTTATATATCTTATATAGTTAATATATAACTCGTACATCAGTCCTATATGCTCTTAAGTGTATATTGTATGACTCAGATCTGTTTATTGTGTTGGAACTATTCAGAGCGCGCGAGGACACCAGAAAAAGGAAGCAAGCACGCGACCAAAGCATTGGCGCTGCCACGACCTCGGCCGCTTGATCACGAGCTGTGCACTATGACGAGAGGAGGAGGAAGATGCGATGGCTCGGGAACGACGTTACAATTCTGCACCCGATGTCGGACAATTAAATTAGTTTGTTTTTATTAGATCGAAGCATCGACCTCAGACCAAAAAAGATCCGTCATATTGGACACAGATATTTCTCATAGAAATGAGGTTTTTCTATAAGGTCTCTCACAGATGTGCGTGTTTTCGTGTTTTTTCATTAATGCATGTGGCCCGTCTGGCCAAACTGGCATTATTCGCGCGTTAAGGGTGGTAAATGCTATAGCGACAAGCTCGCCCTCGTTTGAACCATCGCATTCAAATCTCGGGATGAAAAGACTTTACAGTTAATAAGGGATGGTATTGACTGCCCCACAAGCGAAGGAAGCTCAGTTACACCAAGGATGCGTTTAGGGCTTTACTGTGCAAGAGCTACGAAGAAAAGATCTAAGCTCTGCAGTATAAGATAAAGAGGTCATTTTGTTATTCTTGGTTACGGTACGTAATGAGAAAAATCTCCTGCCGTGACAAAAATACTTTAATCATCTAAATTTAAATCAAAGCAAAGCGGGAAATTGAGCCATTATGCGGATAATTGAAGAAAAATGACTTAAACACATTTTGTATACATATTTAAAAAATTAAAGAAAAACAACTGAATATTTTTTTTTGCTTTGTTTTTCTCAGCGAAGGCCCATAAGGAAGGCGCATCCTTTTGGGGTCATTGTTTCAGAACGAGAAAGTTGGCAAGCGCACCTTCCAACTTTTTTGGGAAAAGCAACTGGCCCTGATGCAGTGCAAGAATCCGTACACGATCCGAATTCTGAACTTATCACACATCTCCAGAACAAAGGATCTGGTGTGGCCTCAGGCTTTTTCATCGGCGTCCAGGATATGTACTATTCTATACCATACACAATCCTCATGCCATTCTAAGAAAAAAATAGATGAGCAAGGGGAAACGCAATTCCGAAATGTAGCTGGATAAATCTGGATACCTTTTTACAACTACTAGGTGATTACCTGACAGCGACAGTGGTTGCCCATCAAGGGTAGGCACTACGTGCACAAAAGTGGTGTCTGCATAGGTTAGCATATCGCTCCTCATTTCTGTGATCATTTTCTAACAGCATGCGGCAGCAACATCCGCCACAACCTTAACGGTTTATGGATCCAGGCTATTTTTATATACATCAATGATTTCCTTATATTTTGTGCTACTGAGCTAGACGATCAAGGAAACGGATGCCGAGAAACAGGTTTAAGACGTTTTCAAGAAAGTTGTCCGGAATTGTTTTTTTACATCCGAACTGCCAGTAAACAAGTTCATGAACTTCCTCTACCTTGTAATAGAGTGCACGAAGCATCACGTATGCTTTGAGTCTTGGTTCATCCAGCGCACAAAGGGAAACGTGAATCGTTCTTCGGGCTCCCTTGTCCAGCAGCTACATCTCCGGACTGCCTGACGCCAGCAAAACTCCATACATCCGTACGTGAATTTAAACGACGTTTGTTTTTTCGTCCCTCACCAGTGAACAAGAAACCAAGCGGGTCCCAAGACGTCGGGTAAATCTTTACAAACTTTTTTTGGTTGGAGTCCCTATTTTTAGTTTAAGTCTATTCCTAAGCAGGCAGAGTGCAGCCGAATGTTTACCATCACGCATGCTGCAGGTACGAACCCCGACCATGTAAATGTCTTCTCTCTTTCGAATCAGGACGCTCAAAGACTGTTTTAAAAATGTCGGTAACACAGGCTCTTTTTTGGCACTAAACAAATCATCAAGTTGCGCTAATATTTAGAATTAGGAAACCAATTGCCCCGATTACTCGACTTTGGATATCCGGCTAGACTTTTTATGTCATATATAAAAAAAATATCTGAAAAAGAAAACGGAAATCGAGAGTCACGATAAAATAGGAAATACAAGAAGGAGAAGAAAAGTGTCCGTAGTTCCCTACATTCATAGAATTACCCATATATTAAAAATCATTTGAGGAAGACAAGAAATTGAAGTCGTATATTCGGCACCGAGCAAAGCATACTCTATGTGCCGCAAGGTCAACGAAACAGATCATCAAAAGAAAGCATGCAACGTGAACCACAGAACACACTACGCCCCGTGTGGAAAAGGGGTTGTATATCAACAAATTCCTCATTGTCATGTAACTGCTAAATTGGCCAGACTGCAATAATTAGCCAGACCGCAGAGTAGCAGACTGCAGGCTGCAATATTAAGAGAACACGAGAACACGCAGCATCTGAGAGAACCATAGCTGAAGGACATTTATCAGCTTAGTTTCGTGCTTGTAATGCCGCCCAGCACTCAACAAATTTAGAGTGCTTGCACGAAACAAGAATCCGAATGCACGCAAGATGCTTGAGGCACTGGTGATAAAAGAGAATGCAGAAGAATGTGTTAGCAACAACTGGATTTCATTCCAGACCAAAGAAAACCATATCCGCGGTGCTTCAAGCCTACATTCTTATAAAAAGCTAGTAAACAGCTAATAACTGCAGCAGTTACTACATCTTTCTGACTGTTACTACCTGTCACTAACTATTTACTACCTCAAACGTGCCATAGGTAGTAAACAGTTAGTAAATGCAGCCGTTACTACATTTTTCTGACCGTTACTACATTTTTACTAGCTATTTACTACCGCAAAGGCGCGGAGAAGATGGCGGCGCTTGCTTCCTACCTGATTGCCAGCGTTAGCGATGCACTTGCTTTTCGGATCGCAGGGGGAGGTATCCACACGCAATCGCAGCGTCAAATATTGTATGAGGGGGCATGGTTAAAGAAACACTGACACCCCCCAAAATTGTTTTTCATTTTTTGCCACGCGTTTTAATATGGTGTCGGAGGACTACCCAATTAATATATTGCAACAGAGTAGCCTATTTTTTTAATAAAGCCAGAAGATGCGATTGCTCGAAACCGAAACCGAAACTCACGCACGGAGGTTTGGAGAAGTGGAGAAGAAAGAGTGAGCGGCGGAAGTTACATGGCTACACCCGAACGTGCGCTTTTTTTTTCTTTTTTCCCTCTGCGTAGCAGACGACATGCGGCGTAGCGGGAACTGTTCGCCGTGCGATTTTTGCAGCTATGTTTGTTCCGTTCGCTGTTCTGTACTCCAAAGATGAGTTGTATTGTACGTTGAGGAGTTGAAGATGAGGAGTGAGTGCCCGTGGTGAATTTTCATGATCGGCCTGAAAAGAATACACCCAAGATGTTGCGTGTAGAGCTGGCTCACATGTCCTGCGTCCGAAAAGAAGTGGCATTGTGCGACAGAGTTTCCGATAGATCAACGGGATCGGGATCAATGGCTGGCTGCAATTCCTGTAGAACATTTAGGGGCACCTGGAAAGCGGACGCTATCTGATCTATATGCTCCTTGCATTTTGTGGAAGGTGATTACCTTGAGCTCGCAGGTGTCCAAAAAGGAAATCCCATACCATTTAATTCAGCGACGTTTCGCCCACAACTTTTGTTTGTTATTTTTTGTTTGTTTCTTCAGTGATAATTGTAAAAGAAAAAAAAAGAAATGTAAACATCAGAAATGTTCGAAAAAGAAAGAAAAGGACGCTCTCACTGGGGATCGAACCCGGTCTTGCCGCGTCAAAGCGAACGTCTTTCCCACTGAGCTTTTTCTTTTTCTTTTTCTTTATTGGATAAGAATGATTTATTTACATAGTAAAAGGAAATGAGTGAGTCGGCGGCTCGCGACTGCCCCATGAGGTGTAACAGTTCAGAATACATTCACAGTAACATACACTTGCATGGACAGTACACTTCAACAGTGGGCCAAGAGAATAAGAACTACAGAAAATAGTAGCACAGCACCTGCGTTCAGTGACTTGTTATCTGGTCATCTCGTTATTTTTAATCGGGACTTAAGAGTTTCTCAAAAGTCGCTCTCAGGGAACTAAACTGTATCTCCTTAACTAAGGAGCTTACATAGTTAATTCCTTGAATCAAATACCTCCACGTGGGTTGACCACCTTCTCTTACCAGCGTCTGATCCGTGCAAGAACTCCAAATTGCGTGTAATCCAATTAAGGTTAATATTTCAAGGCTAGAGGCTATGCTGTTGCTTCCGACTTCAAGAAACTGCGCGCCGTGCCATGTTGGATATAAGGAAATTCTGAGCTTCCGCCCGCAGCTGGGCTCTTTCCCATTGAGCTACTGAGGGTATCTTTACTGGGGGATCTTTTTCTTCATGGAACAATTCAGCCGGTAAAACTGTAAGTTGGAAAGTTTGCTGCCGATTTTCCTCCAGCAAAAGCACACTCTTAAAAAAGTTAGCAAAAAGCTAGTAACTGCTACAGTTACTACCTATTTCTGTCCATTACTACCTTTCACTAACTATTTTGCTACATCAAACGCGCGATAGGTAGTAAAAAGCTAGCAAATGCAGTCATTCCTACCTTTTTCTTACAGTTACTACCTTTTACTTGCTATTCGCGACTCCAGCGACTTATAGGGGACGTCACTATCGGGCCAACAGGGCGGCCGAATCCAGGTCGTGCCGTGCCATGTGCCAGCTCAACGCACAACGCTGGAGGACTTCAGCGAGCGGAACTGGACCTCCAAAATGGTTCGCCCCGCTTTTTATTCTCCAAGCCTGGAACCTGCGGCGATGTGTTGGGATAAACGAGCTTCCAGAGGCTTGACTTTCTTCGAGGAAACGAGGAAAGGACTGCCCACTCGCCCTTCCACTGTGCTGATGAACGTTCAGAAACACAGAATGTCTGGCTCACGCGGTTCCATGGGTCGCGTGCAGAGCAACCTGGGTCACAAGGCGATACTACGGTTACGACACAGACACCGGTAGAACTGCCTCTGTCGCGCAATCCACCGACAACATGCAAACACGGAAGCCAGAAGAGACGAGCAGAAATCGCGAAAGGACCTGGTCCGGCCGGTCTCAATGTTTTCCCCGCTAGGTGTCGTTTATTTTGCTGGAGTCGCGAATATACTACCCCAGAGGCGCGTAGAAGATGGCGACGCTTGCTTCATACCCGATTGCCAGCGTTAGCGATGTACTTGCTGTTTCGAATCGCAGGGGAGGTATCCACACGCAATCGTAGCGTCAAATATTGCATGAGGGGGCATGTTTAAGGGTTGGAGCTGACTTTATAACGATCGCAGCCTCCGTACCAGCATGACGTGGAAGCCAGTGCTGCAGCGAGCGCAGCGGCCATTGTTGATGCGATGGCCATGCGGTTTACTTCTTTCCTTCTCGTTTGCATTCATTTGTGAGCGTTTATATTTTCATTTTGGTTTTAACTGGGATGGAAATAGTCACGTAGCACATACTAAAACGTTTCCAAAAACAAAAACGTTCAATCTGTTTTTTTTTTCAAAATTTTTTTATATTTGTATTTCTTAAATCATATGTTTTTCTCTCACAAGAGACGCTTGGCAACATTGTACGACAAGCAAGTTGAGGCGGTCGGGGCTAGTCGGAGTTCGCTAGACGCTAATTTCTTCGATGTGAAACTGCCGTTTTTGCCTTGTGTCGTGTGCAGCTCTCGTGTTCCCGCGTTGGAGTGCATAGTTAACGTTCGTGCGCTCGACGGGGCGAGTGTGCGCACCTGACCGCTCCGAGGATAGTTCTTAACGAGCCGGTGCCGCTGTCACTGGGTTGGATTTCGTCGTCCAGGCTTTTCTCCACCTCCTACTTGACACTGAGAACTTCTTCACGGTTTGTTTGTGCTCGGTGGTTCAATGATTCTGATTGAGCTGTCTTCGGTCGTGACAGTGCACTGTCATAACCGTTGATGTGCGTCGTTAATAGTGTGATGTAGCTTTGTGACTAATAAAAAAAAAACTCTTTTTGGCATTCTACGTGTCTTTCTGAATTTGGGCTTTTCACAAAAACGCGAGCATTCGTCAGTGTACATAAAAATTAAGACGCGAGCTACACGCGGTATTAATTTTGCATGGAGCTTTCTGAAGCGCAGCACGCGAAAGGAGTGCAGGCTGCCGTCGTACTCTCCGTAACTTACAGCTCCTCGTTCGCCGCCGGAGGATCGCAAGAAAGCCCTCTTCGCCGACGGCGACCACATGTATCGATTTAGGAGAGACGACGAGCGACGGCGATTTCTCACGGTCACCCGTCGCGTCGCTCGGTTCTTTTAATTTCTAGGAAACGTCGCTCATCGCATTGGTCGCTTGTTCCCGTCGCTTTCATGCGGTTTGCTCCCCGTCGCGCAACTTACCCATCGACTGCGAACAACTGACATGCTGATACACGACGACAAGTTTGCGCACTCAAATGGTCAGTGATAAAAGCTTAATGGCAGTCAAAGAAGTGAGCGGGGAGAAGTGGCCGAGTGGGCTAACGCGTCTCACTTCGAAACCTTGCCTGGGAACCCGGGTTCGATCCCCACTGCCCGCCCGTAAGTTAGCGATTAGGTTTCTGTGTGCGCGTGTTTTTGTTGAATGCATTGTGTCGATTGTGTGCTAAAAATGTGGGTGCATGTTTCGTTACTAGCTTGACCGTTACTACCTCAGGCTACGGTACCTAGTAACATATGTATATACATGCTCATTACTAGGTACTAGTAACATACTAGTACCTAGTAACATATGTACAAGATTTGTCTTTCTAAAGTAGTTTAGAAATCGTATTGATAACTTGTTCTATAATTTTCGAAAACTGTAGAACAGAAGTTAACTGTTTAAATAATTTTTATCCTCCTTTATGTATTACTGATACCCTAGCAATTTTTAATTTACTTGGGGATCTACCTGTGCCCAAGGCTAGGTTATATATAGATGTGATAGTGGTTGGCTAATTACGTTAGCAACTGATCTTAGAGGTCTAGCTTTTTTAGGCCGTCTTCACCGTAAGCGCTATTATTCTTTAGTTTTTGTATTGGGTTGTTTATTTCTAATTCCGTAGTTGGAAACATAAAAATCGAACTTTCTGTGCTAGATGTGGTATAACGTTCGTAGCCAGTAATGTTTGAAGTATTTCTACTCGATGTACCAGCTCCAAAAAGCGCTTGTTAAATTGAGTCAGCAAGCATAGTCCCAGTGAATGACATGCCTTCGACAGTAAGCTCAGTAATACCGCATTTAAAGTTTTTTGACATAAGGGTGTTAACAGTGTCCCAGACTTTCCTAGAATTAATATAGATGTATGCAAATTTGTTTTCATAATAATTGCTTCGTGCTCGCATGTTCCTCTCCCTTTTAAATTCAGATAGATAGTTCGAATACCTCGTTTTTATGAATAAACCGTAAAGCTTATCACAATGTTGCATTATTTTTTTGCGAAGTGCGGCGTCAATTTATGGTTTTCTTTGATTTCTTGATTCTTTTGAACTCCGTCATAGGAAACGCTCGCTCGTAAAGTTCCTTCACAGTCGTTATAAACGCGTCGTATGCTATATTTGGGTCAAACAATTCTAAAATGTTGTTCCAGTTTGTCTCCGAAACTAACCTCTGGAAAAAAATTAATATTATTCTCGTTTATCAATCTAAAAGTAATCGGTGTACATGGTGGTTACTTTTTGCGTTGTGTCGACCCAGCAAAAAATCGTACGCGTGCATATTCAACTCGAAGTAGACACGTCGCTGCTTGACGTTTGCGCGAGCGATGTCTTCAGCCACGAGAAGTTGGAGTGACGGCTCGGCGGTGTCTTCGTGTAAATCGGCTTGGTCGGGCGTGGTCGTCGTACGGGATGAATACCAATTCTTTTGATCAGTCCCTAATTTCTCTTTTAAAGGCAGACAGAATTCGCCGGCACCGCAAACGACAGTTCTGAAGCGGCTGGGTGTCCCACGCCCGTCGTCTGCCGCCATCGCAGTCCCCGCGAGTCCCACGATACGCGAAACGACGCACGCACAGAATGCTTCCAGTTCTCTGTGGAACTTTTTTTTTTTTTTCAATCAACGTATTTGCAGTTTTTTAGAAGCCACAAAAAATGGGTTTCCATATTTTTTAAAATTTTTTTAATGTTGAGTGTGTGCCTTCGATGACCCACGACTTTGATTAAGTTCTGTGGTCGCGTCGAGGGATAGTTTAGAAAAACGGCCCGTGACCACGGAGAAGAGAGTGAGCGCGACTCAAAGCGGCCAGTTCTCGATCGGCGTTTCCGGCGGAAAGAAACCGAATTTCCGGCCGCAAATTCTGTTCTGGGTAGTTGGGCTCTCATATGTCACGTACAACTAAAAACCTCGGCGAGCATAAATACCTTGTCAGTGTCCCTTTAAGGGTTGGAGCTGGCTTGATGCGACGATCGCAGCCTCTGCACCAGGATTACGCTGTTAGCGCCATCAGCGTACGGATCAGACACACTATAAAAGTACTTTCACGCACACAAATGAGTGAACACAAAGGAATAACTCTCACACAGCGCTGACTGTTCTTCCTTTGTGTGCGTGAAAGTACTTTTTAAGTGTGTCTGACTCCTGTGCGCTGTGAAGCAGTATCATGAATAACCAACTCGCCCAAGCTGAAGGTGCCCCTCCGGTAGACCAGCCCGCCGTGGAAGCCAGCGCTGCAGCGAGCGCAGCAGCGAAAGCGCAACAGCCATTGTTGATGCAATGGCAATGCGGCTTAAGGGCCCGTTCACACTCTTGCCACCTTTTTAAATTGGGCTCCTAAAACCTCTTACAACGAGAGGACACACTGGCGCGATCTATTGGGTAGCAGTGTAAACTTGACGGTCCGGCAAATTTTATATTTTTCTCGCGCATTATCCTTTCTTTCTTTGGCTCGAACATTTTTTTGTCATCGCTATAAACGAGCCTTTCTTATAGGTATTACGCACATTTGACCTCGGAAATACAGCAAAACTTCGTTTTTGTGAAATACAGTTCCAGGGTCACCGTATAGATGAAGCTTCAACGTGCCAGTGTGTTCTCTCGTCCTAAGAAATCTTAAGAGGTTTTAACAACTCTCGGTCTTTCTCGGTCGTACTCGGTTGCAAGAGTGTGAACGCGTTTACTTTCTTTCTAGTTTGCATTCGTTTGTCAGCGTTTATATTTTCTTTGGTTTTAACCGGGAGGAAAATAGTGCCACGTAGCATCTTACTAAATAACGCTTCCGAAAACAAGAAGTTAGTTACTGTTTCCTTTATATTTGTGTATTTTTGTATTTTTTTTGAACACATATGTTTCTTCACAAGAGTTGCTTGGCAACATTCTACCACAAGCAAGTTGGAGCCACGCGGAGTTCGCAAGACGCTAGTTTTTCCGATGTGAACCTTCCGTTTATGCCTCGTATCGTGTGCAGTTCTCGTGTTTCCATGTTGGAGTGCATATAGTTAACGTTCGTGCGCTCGACGGAGCGAGTGTGTGCGTGTAAGTGGACTGCTCCGGAGGATAGTTCTAACGAGCCGGTGCCGCTGTCACTGCATTGGGTTCCCGTCGTCCGAGAAGCTTCTTCTCTGCCTCCTCCTCCTACTGACACTGAGAAAGTCTTCACGGTTTGTGTGTGCTCGGTGGCTGAATGATTCAGATTGAGCTGTCTTCAGTCATGACAGTGCACTGCGACAAACCGTTTATGGGCGTCGTAAATAGTGTGCGTAGCTTTGAGACTAATGAAAAAAACATGTTTTGGCATTCTACTACTCTTTCTGGAATTTGCTTATATCTTCCCCTTAAAACGCGAGCATTCGTTAGTGTACTACAAAAAAATTAAGATGCGAGCTGCACGCGGTATTAATTTTGCATGCATTTCCTCAGTAGCGCGCAGCACGCGAAAGGAGTGCAGCTCCCGTCATACTCCCCGTCAATTACAGCTGTCTTTCGCAGCGGGAGACGACAAGAAAGCACCGCCGCCGCCGTGGCGAACGCATTAGATTTAAGGCCGAACCGCCTGTAAGCGTTTTAGCGAGTGACGAGACGAGGGACGGAAACAAGCGACAAGCGACGGCGATTTCTCACGGTCACCCGTTGCGTCTCTCGTTTTTTTTTTTTATTGCCAGGAAATATCGCTCATCGCCTTGGCCGCTTGTTCCCGTCGCTTGGATGCGGTTTTTTCCCTCGTCGCGCAACTGACCTAGCGATCGGCGAAGAGCTGACGTGCTGATACATGACTCCGGAATTAAAAACAGCGCGAAAAGACGAATACCACAGACGAAGAAGTGACAAAGACGCAGCGCTGACTGGCAACTGGAGTTTAGTGAACGCCAAATCGGAATGTATACTTGCGTTGTCCCGAACAAAAGAGAAGAAAGAATTCAGCCTTCTTTGCCTGAAAGGGCCACTGAAGGACTGCTTACACATGTGCTGCACCCCACCTCGCCATTCCCTCAACAGCCTCCAGAATTTCCCGAGTAAGCTGGTCCCTATGACGCTTAACAACCTCACAGCGTTGGAAGTCGGGTAGGCAACTGCAGAGTCGCGGCAACGAATGCCCTAATGACCAGACACGGCTGTTGAGACACTCTAGGCGTGCTCTTCTACTCTCTCATCGAGACAGCGGCCCCCTCCCTCTGACGTGTGGCAAGTGCTACGTTGGCCAGACGGGCCGCTGTCTCAATGACAGGTTAATAGAGCACGCTTACAGTGCCTCCACAACCGTGTCTGGCCGGAATGCAAAAGTCACATGGATTCTACTTTAAAGCTAGTAACAGTTACTAGCTTCTTGACCTAGCAACTGTTACTAGCTTGACCGTTACTTACCTGGCGGTTACTAGGTACCCAGTAACATATGTGACAAGCGGTTACTAGCTCTTTACCTAGTAAATACTACTAGTTTTTCTTAAAGCGTGTACGTGAACAGTATACTGAATATGCGGGTGGAAATATTCTTAAATTTTAAACTTATTAAAATGATATGGATTATGTGAATGTTCTCTAAGTGAAACTTCTTAGGGTTAAAGAAAAAGAGGATGGATTATAACATGGTCATAAGTCGGCGGTGTGTTCTTCCCTTTCCATCCTTTGTGATTTTGTATTCATGTTCTAGCTGACGCCTATACCGATACAATATGTCACTCTAAAACTGATTCCATCTTAATTTCTTGTATTAGGCCCTTTGATATAAAGCGTCTGGCCATAACAAAACTCTGGAGGTCTAAACTAGGTGATTGTATCGGGGCGCTGCGTTCCCAAAACTATGGAACAGAAGAAAAATGAGACTACGCAGCGTTCATATAAATTTGAGTTCAGTAGATATAATGATTGGTAAAAGGCAATACATTAAAATATATATTTGGTATACTAAAAGTACACGTTTAATCAGGTTGCCTACTGAAAGCATAGCTTTAAGTATACAAACAATAAACTCAGTGAAATATAATAATGTGCATATATTATGCAGCATTATCTCGAATGAAGCTCAAAAGTTCGTGTTCCTGCCATGCCTTTGCTTTACGGAGGTGTTTTTTCTTTTTAACGTTTCACCTAAGATTATTTTTTCAACTATCACGAGGCAGCTCTCAGGCGTTGTGTTCTGCAAGCAGCTTGCATTTCATCCTCAAAGTATTTTTGGAGCAATCCTGCACGCCAAAATATAAGACGCCGGTCAAAGAACTTATGCAACCGAGACACTACGTGGCAGCTTCTCACGCCCGTACTGCTTGCGTCTCATTTATTTACTTTTCTGGGGGGTGCAAGTTGCATAAAATTCTAATTGTGAGTAATGTGCAGTTCGATTTAAGAAGTTGCAGCAAAAAAATTTTCGAAGTTAAAACATAACAACGCGCATGGCTTTAATCTGCGCTGAAGGCAGCAGTGAACTATTCTCCGTTTTAAATTTGTTAAACAATGTTGTCGAGGTTACTGGCGCGAGCACGTCACAATACAACTCTAAATGAAGACACACACACACTTGTCAGCACCTTTCTTAGCGTTCTACACAAATATAAAACGTACTGGAGGCACTTGGACAGTGTAACAACATAAAGTTTTTTCGTGTGTATCATCACTAGTATAATAAATGCTCACTCACTCCTTTAAAGGTGAAAACAGATATTAACGGGCTTTACGCCGGTTCAATTTTCAGCGTTATTGAACAGACCTGCGCTTATTTCATTTTCGGAAGTGCATGCATCGGTGCTGGGTCATGAGAAGGCACACTGGGCTGTTGATTTATAAAACTTATATATCGAGGACAGAATCCTGCTTCTCTTTCGCGTCTCGCGCTCTCGTGGACGAAGGGGGGGGGGGGGGGGTCACCCGGACTTCGGGGGTCACATGAACTCATGGTTGCGCCGACGGCGACGGCGGCGCTGCCCGCCAGAAACGGGCGCCTAAGAGCGGCGCTCTAAAACACATCGCGGTATTCGCAATCGAATTATGATTATGCGCTATTTTTGGTCAAAATAAGACATCACGGTATGTGAAATTAAAATATGACGATGTACTATTTTTGCTCAAAAGAAGGCATCACGGCTTGCCGGCCCCCATGGGTTATTCCCATCTCACCTTGATATCTCTTGTGGCGGCAACGACCCACCCGCTGCCTGCTGTGCGGAAATCGTAACCACTTGCGTATATTATGGGTTTGTCCCGCATCTTGACAAAAGCGACGGATTTATCGTGGGGCGACATAAAATCAACTCGCCCAGTGAACGAACTGGCAGCCCTGAAGCCATCGAAGAAAAAGGCGAGGACTGTGTTAGTGCCCCTTCCGTTGCACTACCCGACTCAGAGAAGATTTTCCTGCGTAGTGACATGAGTTCCAGGCAAAGGTAGAAGAAGAGGAAGATTAAGCTTGAAGAAGCCAGAAGAAAAGGAATAAAAACATTCCGACAGCAAAAAAGTCATTGCGTTAAAAGAAAAGAAATTCCGAATTAAGTGTAAAGAAAAAGAAAACCCAGATCAAGTGTAAAAAAAATTAAAAAAAAATTAAAGTTACTGTAAAAAAGGAGAAAATCGAATCAAGGATTAGCAGAACAGGAAAAAAGAGGCATCATTAAATTATCAAATGTTGCTAGTCCAGCGGTGCGAATGTTATAATTTTTTTTTTTTTTCTTGTGTGTTTTTCATGTTCAGCTGGCCCCATTCACAAGTCGCAAATTCTATGCAGGAGACATCCTTTCTAGTCTCCTCAATAACGTGGCGTGGGTACATCGCTACAAACATTTACGGGAACACTCTCTGAGGTTGTTTTACAAAGATTCTACAATTACGGCTTGCTTAGGCTCTGAGCCTCAATGAGGCGCACTACATATATTAGTTCTGATAAACATCCTCACAGGGCAAAATTTATTAATCAAAATAAATATTTAGAAGCTGCAAGCTCAAGCTAGCCGCTTTCCAAGTGTACCAGCCTGAGGACGTACTGATGGAAGTTTACTTTTACCTGTCACTTGCAATCAACTTCTTTCATTTCGAATGTGCAGTATACATAACAAATTATTCAACCTCGAGCTTAAGAACATATACACATGGCATCCCACATTCAACTGGGAAATAACTTTTTTAAAACTTTTAGACCCCCAGGGATACAGAATAATCTTGTCCACTCAAAACTGCCCCTCTGCTTATGCAGTGAGTGCCGAGTTCATTACCAAGCTTTTCAAAAACCATTGCTTTTCATCTACACCTTTATTTCACATTCCTCGGTAGACACAAATGAGATAAAAACAGATCCCCTATGCTAAGTTTCCAGAAACTTTACCTAATTTTGCATATTTTTTAGGCACACAGCGGCACTATAGTGGATGGTGTTTCAAACCCCAGGTTGCGTGAGAGCTCCTTAAGGTTGGCTTCACCTGTAAAAATTCTAGAAATTTTCGCAAGTCGAACGTTCCAAGAATGTCGCGCATATGAATGAAAGTTCGAGGGGGGAACGTTCCGAGAACATCATGCATACGAATGTTCGCCAACAAACATTCCTAGAATGTTGAGCAGCTTGCCTTGTATAGAATGTTGGCATGTCGAACGTTCCTAGAATCGCTCCGAATGGTGTTTTAACGTTCTTTCAACATTCAAAACATCCAGGGAATGTTCGCACGACATTGGGTGCTACCTCGGTGAGCCTATTCCTTGATTGTGGGAGGTATACCTGCTGAACCGATTCCATGATATATTAATTTGGCGACTCCCCATAGGTTATTCCCATCTCACTCCTTGATATCTCCTTTGCGGGAAAGACCCACCCGCTGCGTGATGTGCGGAAATCGTAACCATTTTCGCATAATATGGGTTTGTCTCGCACTTGACGAAAAGCGACGGATTTATTTTCCCGAAATTTAAGATACGACATACCATTCCATCCTGTTATTTTGTTTGCAGAGTAGCCTCTTATTTCATTTGAACTTGCGTTCTGTTTTGTCCTCATGCACTGGTCTTTTACACCAGTTGTAGCACTAAGTGTTTAATTTCACATCCTTTTTCCTAAACGATAGTATATTAATCTTTAACCGAATTTCGCGAAGTATGGCCTTCGAGCCTTTCTGCGCCATAAAGCACATAATCATCATCTTGGTATCCGCACAGGGGCGAAATAATCCCACATCCTCGCACAGCCACCACATGCGCCAGGCGGTGCTTGGCGGCATTAAAAAACTAATTGCTTATGTCTTTGAATGAGTAAGGCAAAACAATACCATTGTAAGAGATCTGTGGGAAATAAACATTATTAATAAGTGGATTGCATGCGCAGCGCCAAAGACGCCTATATTGGCGAGGAACGCTTTAAGCGCGATGATGTTTCAGCGCGATCTTGGTGCGACTGGGTGACAACGACCCATTCGAAGCTTTGAATATTTGAATTGACCGCAATGGCGATTGCCATGGCAACTAACCGACCAGTCAATCACCCTCGTGGTTTGGGCGCTGCATATTAGGAGTATCTGTTTGTGTCCGTCTAGTGGGCAGGGAAGGAAAGGGCGCTAATTCCCGGTGCAGTGCCTTAGAGTTTATCTGGGGTTCTAATTTACAAGGCGGGACCAGGCGGGACTGAGGAACGAAAATATCGCCGCCTGCTGCGAGACCGGCACTTGATCGCAGCAGGTGGCGATGTTTGATCTCCCGCTTTGTTCCACCGTGCGAAAACGAATACGACGAAAAAAGTATACATTTAGCACACATGGAAGTACATGCAACATTATACTTCTTAACAACATTTTAAGCACACCAGAAATGTTCTGTTAATATACTGAGGACCACGAAATGCAATATTTTGTCTGTACTAACAAATAAACTCTTTGCTTGTTGTTAGCATGCTTTCAGGATATCTTGTAGAGTATTTATTCTGCATTATGAAAGGGCAGAAAAGCGTATTTTTCAGTACGTGCTCTAAGTATTTAATAAATGTATTTGTAGCGTAGTGCTTATTTACTGAGAGAAAGGAGAAAGAGTATGGCGACTTTCAAACATCATATAAAAACAAACCTTGTGGCAGCATTACTCATGCCTCTATCGGACTTAATACCCGCAGTGTTAACAGACTATTAGGAAAAGAAACTTGGCAAATCGGAGCTCCAGAAATAAACTGACAATATAGCCTGAACTTAAAATATATCCCTGGTTTAAAATAAATAAAATCTAAAATACACTGATAGCTACCTATAAATTCGCATGCAGCTATCATTGCCATACTGTCGCCCCGGTTTCATTACTAGCAAATTGACGTCGCTGATAGTATCAAAAGTATATTATTGTGAGCGCTTCAGTGAAACTTACCATACTGAGTAATATGGGCTTCTCGAGCGTGCGTCATCCAATATATGTTTTCTCCAACGCCTGAGATCATATTCGTGTGGAACGTCACTCGTATCATGTCCAGCTTTGAGAGATAGCTTGCCCAGCCTTCGAGCCCTTATGTACAGCTAAACCAGCGAGACATAAAGTATTCAGAAAGTTTTTTGATGATGCATAGATCACTGTAATGTATTTATTAGTGCTTACGCATATCTACATAAAATTTATCATCTACAAATATACAAAAACGACGTCCTGAGAATATACAGCGAGCAAGGTGCTCCGCATTTTCGCCTAACGGGTTCAGTGGCGTAACGTCGCCATGCCTTGATAGGAAGGATACCGGGTAGGCACAAGGTCTAGCTACCATTGCCTCCACTTACGGTCTCCCTCCGGTCAGAGTGAGCCAGACTGTTTTCTGCTCCTCGTGCAGAGATAGTGGGAGAGTGACAGTGGGAGCAGTAGCGTCATAGTCAGGTGATGACTCGCCGAGCGGCAGTCGTCGTACATTGGTCCATGGTTATATTTGGCGAACAAATTGGCTGCATTTTGATCGTTCTGCCAGACAGCGTTTAAACGCGGCGGCTATGGGGTGCGCGGTGCCCAGGGCAGAATGATCTTTTGTGTTTCTAGGGTCGGATGGTTCTCTTAGCTCAGGGTGGTGCCTAGGGCAGGAACTTTTCGTAAGAATTATTACGTCAAACCATTGTCTCTTTATGAAGCTGCGCACGCCTGCCTTCAGCGCCTACAAAAATACAATGTCTTTGCGCAGAATTTTATCGGTCACCAAAAGAGGGGAAAGCGCGCTCTTCTGCCATTTCCACCCCTCCTCGCTCCGCGCGCTCTTTCTACACCACCTGTTTCTGCTCCTCATCTTTCTTGCCCTTTCAAAACCCTCTCCGCTCTCATGCGCTTTCTCAAACCACCTACTTCTGCTCCTGCCTCTCGGGCGTGCTGAGCCCGTAGCTCAGTCAGCAGCGCACGGCGGCTTCAACGCCGGTGACCGGGGTTCAACCCCTGGCACCGATTACCGTTTTTTTTTTCTCAATATCGCGAATGGGTGATTACGGACTGACGGGCCTACACATTTTGCGCTCTTGGACCTACTACGTTTTGTCTCAACCATCTGCAGGGTCTAGTGTATGTTAGGCGCATGTGATTGATTTTTTAGTTTTTTTTTTTTAGCAGCAGACATGCAAGGTGCCGAGGTCGTATACGCATTTGTATGCAGGTTGCTAACCGAGCGCGAACACCGACCGAAAACTGGAGCAAACGATCACTATATCTAAACCGAATACGGAATAATACATATTTCGGTCGCTTACATACTGAGAATGTTAAACACTTGCTACGAGTTCCTAGCTATACCGCCAGAGAAACACTCTGTGCTGTGAACGGAAATCTCGGGACTCTATATGAGTTTTTGATTAAATTAAGATACGTGGTTAGCATATATCCCTATTAACTACACTAGTGATTTGCGCCCGCGAATAGCGTTTTTTTTCGTAAAGGAAAGCGGTTTCCTTCTTCAAAATAATCATTTATGATAATGTCCCTACACTTCAAACGTAGAAAGGCCAATTTCTTTGCATCGGAGATGAGCCATCTAGCTACTAGCTGCGTGACTGCTAACGTGGAATGTTTGATCCGTAACGCAGTGGAAGTACAGTATGGGCAAGATATCACAGCGCAAGTAAAAATTACGTGTGATTCGGAGTGTAAGTTTACCTGCCTGACTCAGCTTGCGAAAAATCTAAACTTTTTCGCTAAGTGCTGTCAGCATGGTTATCTGCCTTTTTTCATACAAACACATTTAAAAATGTAAAGAAAACAAAGCATTAACACAGATTGATAAGCCGGTAGTGTAGATAATATGTACACTTTACCGTTGAGTTGGTCTTCAAATGCTGGGGCATGATGTATGCTTCTGTCTTTATTGTGTTCTTTGCGGCACAACTGATGAAAATGGTGATTTTCATTTTTCTGAAAATTGTAACATAGTAAGTTTGCACATTAGTTTCGTACTCTGCAATTTTTCTTAAGCAATACAAATATATTTTGCTGATACTGCGGACAAGTTTGTTTAGCTGTCTTGCGCGCCTCGCGCGTTTGTTTACTCCCAAAAGGGCCCACATGCTTTTGTTTCAGCGCCAGCGTGTTTTCAGATGCCACAGAAAATCAGTTAGGTATGCGCGAGGGTCAGTGCAGGCGCGGAAAAACATCCGCAAGCTCAGTGCACAAAGAAGCACAAGACACCGTTTGTGACATGTACAACGGGTGTCGTCTACCGAATACCCCTATCTTGTGGAAGATCCTATGTCGGTCAGAGAGGAAGGTGTTTGAACGACACGCTGAGAGAGCACGCGTACTCCTTAAAGCAACAGGTAGGGGGACTTCTACCGCTACATTGCAGAGATTGCTCTTGCCTCCCATCTTTTGGTGACGTAACTGTTGTGGGCGACACAGGGAAAAAATCACTCGAGAGATAATTGAAGCGTTCATTATCTCTTTGATGGCAGACAGATGTGTCAGTGAGCCATCGGTGGCCCTATCTGAGAGGGAGGTAATGTATCTGCAATCGAACATGAGTGTGAAGTTTTGAGGCGATGTATCTGCACATTTAATCGCCTGGTGGGCGTGTGTTTTTAATCTGTATGTGCGTAATCTGTCTAACAAGTTTTTTTGGTTCACTTTTTTCAATAAACTTCAGTTGCGAGTCAGGCGTTATCCTGTCGTATTCTTTACCCGTTCTTCGTCCCTGTTTAACTGAGGCTGTTTTTCATCAAGTTTTGTTTACCCCTTACCACAACCAATGACGGCGCGTGCTTGGCTGCCTCATCACCGAGCGATCCCGGCGCGTTCTCTCTGTCGTCCATTGATTGTCGCGCTCCTTTTTTTGTTGTCCAATGCGCCTCCGACGTTTTTCGGAAGAGTTGCTCGCCGTCTGCTTACATGAGCTGTTTGCTATCATGGCGTCCTCCCGAGGCACATCGACGCATCCGCAGTTTTTGCGTGCCTTTTCAAAGTGGTAAAAACACCTGTATCTCGTTCACGTCTCCGCTCCCTCTGTTGGCAGTCGTGTTCTTAAGGGCATATAGTCCTCTTTTGCGATTTTCCTCTTGCAGTTTACGGATGTGCGATAGCTTTGCAGCCTTGCCTAACTTTCACTGTGCTGGCTTCACAACGCCGTCTTTGTCTGGGGTAAAGTTGTGCATGCGCTCGTGTATACCTTGAGTGATTACGAAGCTATGCTTGTGTACTCATCAATTCTGCAAAATTGACACCGAGAGTTGGAAGCATAGCGTGTCGACTGATCCCACGGCGTACATGATGTGAAGCGTGCGCGTAAAGGTAACTTTGGCTGCATTTATTACTTTTTGGACACGGGCGGAACTAGCTGGTATGCTTTGTCCGGTCGTACGTGAACTTCCAAAAACCCATGGTTCGCTTTTGTTTTCCTCGCTTTTTTAAAAACAATATTTTTCGATTTGTCAATTTTCATTTTCGAATTGACCGAGTAACGTGTTCTAGAGCTAAATAGGCATTTAATCATTTATTTTTCACTTCGCCATTTAGCCATTTATTTTTCACTTCGATAGGTAATTTGACTGCATTTTTAAATTGTTTTTGTGATACAAAAGTACGAAAAGAAAAATCAAGCTCGTGTGAGTGTGATGCATAAGAATGTTTTGAAGACAAAATTTATGATATTTAAGCAGGGTTAAATTTGAAGGACGGCGGTAGCTATTGGTCTATAGTGACTGCCAGATTAAAACATCCCAGTTGGGGCTTATCATGTTCAAGATTCTTGTTTCGTAACATTTTGTTCGGAGTTTTTATCGTTGGCTGCTGATCGATAATTATAAATTCGTGAGTCAGCATGTCTTAGGCTGGCAGTAACTATATAGTGTGTGCATCGACTCAAATTCAGCACATGTCTTCTCATGTTCTCAAACGATAACCGCGGAAAAATTAACCCTGTTCGTCATATGGGCAGAAACTCAAGACACGAATCGAGAGCGCGGGGGCCGTCAGAACGCCAAGCTTTAGTTAGAATGATTCGTGGGTAAACAGAAAGCTAGCTGCCTTTGTGCCCACTCAATCTTCAAACGCGTTCGAACGCCGAATGCCGGCGTCCATTGCTTGGCGTTCGCGTTTGAACGCGTTTGAACAACGAGCAGAACCAAAGGCAGCAGGCTTTGCTAACCCCAATAAACATTCCGGTCAGTGCTCTGGCGTCCGCGCGGGCTTTTATATCATCCTTTCTATCCATTTCTGCCCGCATACTCCGTCTGTTCAAACGGCTTTCGGCAGCTGCCACTTTGAGGAAACGCTTTAAAGCGCATCACGCTCACGCAACTTCAGGGGCCATTAAAGCTGTACACGCGCCATCTTCACCCATCTAGTTCAATAAAATGTCGTTCTCAAATATGCATAATTTCAATGTTTACAAGTCCTCAGCTTCAGCGTGCGATCTCCTCAGCCCAGCGCGCGCATGTTCGTCGCTTAGGAAAGCGAGCAAATCACGCGCCATACGCCCGAACACTAAAGAAAGAACCTGCCAGGAGCCTTTTCTTGGAAAGGCCTATAGATGTTGGTGCATTCCGTGCGTGCTTCCCCCGTTTGCCACAATGGAGTGCCACGCGCCACTGCACTGTTAGTGTCTAACACTGGGGTGTTACTTAAAAAAAGTAGAATGGTCTATAGACGATTCCTCTGTTTACACAAAGTAACAGTCCACGCGTAAAACTGCTACCAGCAGAATAATTTTCTATGGAAACGCATAACCGTGGCATTGAACATGTCTTGAAAACATTTTTATAAATGTATATTCAGTTGCAACAGGAAATTTGAAGTTCCAACGGCCTCCAGCGTGAGGTATTATGGTAAGAGGTCTAATTACCGAGTTGGGTCTTTCTAAGCAGGTTAACAAAATACCATCATTTCGTTCTTTGATCTGATATATTTTAGCCCTCGGAATTGTATTTACTTTTTTTTTTACTAAGAACAGATTACAGTAGGACAATCTTCTAAAAGTTGTTTACCTTAGCGGGTGTGCTTTGGAGGTGCCTTTCTTCATGTTGTTTCTTTGCAGCACCTGTAGAATGAGGCAACGGTCTTCCTTTAGTCTAGAATTACTTTAGTTATTACGTAAAGTAATTTAACCTGCGGCTTTTAGCTCCCATATTTTAATGACCATACAAACAGAAATGCATAAAGTGAAACAACCCACGCGTGGACACACCAAGCGCCCCAGAATAGTTAAAATAGTGATTTTTTTTACAATTTAAGACAATGAGCTTAAATTCATATAAATCAGAAGTCATGTTGTTATTTGGAATGTACGTTTACAACCCGCACTGTCAATACACGGTCTACTATAAGCTTTCGCTATCTGACACCGAGTGACAAGGGTGCAAACTAGGATTTATGATACGCTGTTTTGTTTTTTTTAAATCTCCTCTTGGTTTTTAAATAAAAATACACGCACGATTTCAGTTAGGAATATGCATTCTAGAATATATAATATACATATATACGATCTTATTTGTCATCAGAATTTAAGTGACTACAGCCTGCCAAGTCTTGAATTTTACAGTGTAATCTGCGTCACCAAACAGATACAAAATAACGTAATACCATACCTTCAGAAATGATTAACAGCATAATCAGCAGAAAAGATGAAAGTGTACAAAGAAGTGCTCATGGCGGCGGCCGTAGATTTCTTGTTTTTGAATAAATAACGATTTGCGGGTGCTTATATTGGGTGCAGAAAACATAAATACCAATATAACGGAAAGTTTATAGCATAGGTCAGCTCCATGACTCTCAGAGAAGTGAGAAAAAAGGTCAAATACGTCAGAAGGAACAGTACAGCTGCACTTAGATGTTTGTGACATTTAAGGTTTTCGTGATTTTTTTCTGTGCTGTCTCCCATATTGACTCTTTAAGATCACCAAATATTTTGCTTCAAGCATACGTTTTGAGGTGCAGAAACATTATGAGTGTGGTTTAATTGCAAACGCCGAACACGCGTGTGTCGATGCGGGTATTTTGATTTGCCTCAAAAATATATATTAAGACCACAGTTCCGCAATAAAAAACACTAAATTGTTTTAGAATCATTACTTCGCTCTAAAAAATTTTCTCGAGCAAGATGAAAGTGCTACGTTTACGCTGCTTGATTTTTGTACCAAGTTCAGTCGGTTATTATAAATATGTAAAAATAAAACTCTCACAGTGATATGTTTTGTAAATGTATGACGCATGGCCTATTCTTCTCATTGAAACTAAACTAATTTGGCATATTTCAGTCAAAAGTTAAACAAAATGCCAAACGTCGCATGGTTGAAGTTTTGGTGACATATCTGGAGTCTTGTATTCTTAGTATGCATTATACATTTGGCTTATTAAATACCATATACCTGTAGGCCTGTACATAAAATACCGACTGGCTACCAATTCGGTTTAATTTAGTTTTATGGCATTATTTATATATTTTTTATCAAAAAGTAAGTTTAGTCATAATTTGAGGCCCTGTTAATAAACAAAATACAATTATTTATTTATTTCAAATTTTTTATATTGTTTACAATAACATTAACTTGTTGCGTGTATAACCAAATGTACCCGCTTGTGTAGTATTTTTTTGTAGAAGTGTTGATACACACACAAATCGGCGAAAGGGTAGTTTTGCAAGTTGGCTTTACGGGAACGTTTCATTGCCTTAAAATACTAAGGGGAAGGAGTCGGAGGTGTTTTGGGAGAGGAAGTGGCGACGAAAGTGGCGATGGAGATGGGGGAGTGGATATAGTTTTCGTGGACGTGCCCCCATTAGGAAAAAATGTGTACCCTTATCCTCTACCCCTCTGCTGTAGCAACGCCACTGGCAACGCACATATGTACTTTTTGTTTTGTTGGGAAGTGGGGAGGCGGGGTGTATAATTTTAATTAGAACAGTTAAGTCGGTCCCCACATTTGTTTATCTCGGTCAGTATATATAATATATCTTTGTCACTCATCTGGTCTGAATTTCTTTGTTGCTAAAAGCCATGACACGAGATCTGACATCGGCAGTCTTTCGTTGCTGCATTCATTTCAGTCCTCTGCTCGAGCTTTTTACATTCGAAGTTGCTAGTGTCAAGTTACATCAATGGCTGTCGTTCACATCATTGATTAAGTCTCCTTACAATGGTCGACATAAAATGAAGATATATTAACATTGACGTTTTCGCTCTGAGAAAACCAACTCAACGCGGATCTGCTAAGGACAGCCTTGCCCCTTTACAGCGCTGCTGCAATGAGGTACACTAACGTGCTTCGGCAAGAATTCATTCGCACGCCTAGCTGAAAACATCTGCGATGCTGTACCAGTAAGTTGAGCTCAAATTTGCGTTAAAATATAGTTTCCAATCCTGATATGTTCAGAGTACGTTAAGGAAGCAATTTCTGGCTGCGGAATAAACAAGACACCCACGGAGATTCCTGTCGTCGTATAGACCAGGGGTCTCCAAACATTTTGGCTAAGGTGTCGTATTAGTGATCTGTCAGTGGTCTCGAGGGCCAAAAAAAAAGTAATTATAAACAAAACAAACGAATAAACATATATAAGCACTTAAACGATAGAAATTAATGCTTGAGTAAATATTTAAAAAAAATACCTGAGTGTAGATAGAGTACATATACTTACTACATTGAAGTTTAATATTTAGCTAATTATGACATTACACAAAACTAGCAGACCAAGAAAAACTCAACCAGGCATAAATTCAAAGCGCATGGGAACGTTCGAGCACATTCTGCGCAGTGCAAACGACTAATGAGAGTGATAAAACTAACGCTGACAATACGCAATAGTTGTGAAAGAGGACACTCAATAAGCGCAATGTACATAGAACGAATTGAACATTTTAGCCACGGTTACGCAGACATGATAGCAGGGGAGTAAGAATGGATATATGCTAGTGATGACAATGTTCAATTAATAATAGGCGAAAGGTCCCGTGTTAAGTTGCAGTTTCTCTCGTTATTTTTGGTACCTTAGCTTGCGCATTTCGAGCGCGCTGATGCGCCGTTTCTTTACACGCAATCCTTTTCGCTCTGCTAGCAGCGGGCCTGCTAGAAACGGGCCACGTGCCGGGCTTCATTGGAAAGAACGCGGTCATCCACGGGCCGGTCGGAAGACTTTCGCGCCGGCCCGTGCCGGGTTCGGAGACCCCTGGCATAGACCAGCACGAGTCCCTGACGTCACGCCGATGCAGTGGCGCTGCTAATTACAGGGCGAAGATTCCCGTAAAGTGGAGCGTACGCTCCACTTCACAAGAATCTGGTTCCTGCATACGCGCAATGCCCACAACTTGTGTGGGAGCGCCGCGTTGACGCAAACTACGTGTGTGCTCATTTGTAAACAGCGAGTTGGCCTATAACAGAAAAGTCCAATAGTCAGAGTTGAAAAGAAAGTATGACAAACTAGTAGTGGCATTCAGTTGAATTTTGTTTTTTTTTGAGGGGGAATTAGCTATTGCATATTGGCAACGAGATGTTTTGGTGGCGCCACCTCGCGGGCGCCTTCCTGTGGCGGAGCCGGTAAGGTGCGAGCAGACGACGCGACTCTGTCAAAGCACGGAGTGGCTGTGTTAGTTCGCATCGATGACGATCAAAAACTGTTTATTTATTAAAGAAACGTGTATGACATTTTTGTGACTGACCTTTCTAATGAAAAACAACGCCTCGAAGTTATTTTTTATAGTAAAAAAACTGTAAAATGTCCAAAAACAAGCCTTGAGTTTCAAATTACAGCTTGCGGCGGCGTGCGTCAGGGCTATTGAAAGCCTCTGATTCCTGTTTCTTCGAATCTGTGGAGGCTGCTGTAGATAAAGGTTTTGCATTCAACAGAGTAAATGACGAATTGTCTTAGCTGTGCACGCGCGCACAGTTGTGTTGCAAAGCGAAGCACACTTCTTTTAGCTACACTAAACTTGCCGATACCGGCGCTTCTATCCCAGTGTGACTCGAGAGTTGCTGCCGAGCAAATGCTCGTCAGCAACTGACGCTTAGCTCCTCCCTAATCGAATACGTGGCAAAGAAGTTTGTCACATTGCGACTTCTGCTCGAAAGAAAAGCAGAAATGTTCAAAAATGCTTAAACTGTCGGTCATGGCCCGGCAAATTCAGGCGATTGATTAATTTATTCTATCCACTTTTTACTAAGAATTGTTTACAAATTGGAAATCGCTCGCTGAGAAGCGCATCCCGCATTATGCGTATTTGGGTCCGCAAAATTATACATAAAAATGGTAGGAATTCATAGCATGTGTACACATAAGTTTTTGGGACGCTGAAGTGTCACCGACTTACTAGAATTAAGACTTCGATAGCGAAGACGTCTCGCACGTTTCGCGTGGACTGGGTGAATAAGGAATGATTTAGTTGAAACGACTCCGGAAGCCAGCCACCACTTCTTCCTGCCAGTTATTTTTTCAAAAATGTTTGTGTACTGGTTTACAAAATTCAAAAATGAATCAACTTCGAAATAATAAGAGACCAGCACTCACAAAACACATTGAAACCAACAAGATACATGGAGTCGCTTTCACCGAATTGCTTTCTATACACGGGAAAGGTTCTTGAATTTCGCTTTCCTATTTTAAATTTGATAAAACATTCCTGTCTCAGTTTTTGTTTTGTCCGAATCATAATAAACAAAAATACACCCTATACGCCCTGGTAGGTGATGTAGCGGGTAAAGCGCAGGATATTCTATTTTCATCATCCAGCTTTTTTTACAGGGGTAGAGAACAGCACACCACCACCCAAGCGCCCCGACACCTCAGCGCCAAAAGTGTTTGTTAGCATGACGACGCGCGCCACGATTTCAAGGTTTGGGAAAATGTCCTACTACGAATATCAACTCACCAAATAAACACAACGCGTGAAATAGGCTTTGCCGCTCGTTACCCAAATAGCACAGGAAGCGAGCTGACGAACCGAGGGATCAAGATCTGCTCTGTCTGTCCCAGTCTGTCCTACCCGCGACGTCACAAACGATGATTATGATAGCTAGAGAAGCGCCCCCTGTAGGTCACGCACGCCGCCAATAAAGCCCCAAACACATGAGGAGTTTTTCAAGCGCCGCGTTGGCGTGTCCCAGCGTCGGAGCGCGTCACTAGAGACCAAAGACAACAGTGCGACGGGCGTGAGCTCCGATGCGTATACCCCGGCCAGACCTCGACGTCGCGCCGGAAGTGGCTTTCCAGGCAACATTCAATCCGATTTACGTGGGGCGAAAATGAAGGAAGTGAGACCGCGTGGGTCCTGCGCGCCTTCTGGAATGATCTGGAACGTCCGAGTCAGCCGCCATGCAAATGCGTGCAGCAAGGTCTTGGGATTGAGAGGAAATATCTATGACGTAAAATTTGAAGAAAATGTCTGTAAGCTCTAAATAAAACTTATATGTGCAGCTCTAATATACTGTAAATAGTTGTTTATCACCGGTTTTTCGATGCTTTAGGCCTAGTCGGTCAGACGACATGCGCAGCGCCAGACCGGCGTTGGCTGGCTTGATTTCCCATAGGGCTGATCGCTCTGTCTCTACTCAATCTTGGGGTACGCGGTGAGGGCCGGGCTCCGACAAAACGCCTGAACAAACAGTCCATATGGTTGGGCCTTCAAACATAACAAAACAGGGGAGAGTTCTCAGCTTATTGCCCCTACTTGGCGTGTGGTGAGTTGTGGCTCAATGTGTGTTAGGGTTTTGCAAGGTCGTTCCTGAGTAGGGAGTGATGCCAGATTCAGATACTCACATTTATCAGCGCCACGGTAATTACAGATTATTTCCTGGAGCACCAAAATTGTTGCTGTGTAAGTGGACACAACTTCTTACTCACTTTGATGCGTGAAAATTGGCATTTTATGGTGTATAGGCAAGGCTAGCCTCTAAGTGTTTGACTTGGCCACTGGGTACTGCACAAGATCAATCTTCCTTGTTTTATTCTGATTCCAGATATGAAATATGTCGTGAACGTCATTAAGGATTGCAAGAACAAAGCCGTAATAAGAATATACATAATAAAGTCTGTTTCGAAGACCTAACTAATGTTTCTGAAAGAGAAAGCGATTATTACATTTCAATCGCCGCGCTTAAAATGAATGAGGATCAGCGCAAAGCAAACAGCATCTGCCTAAGTGTGCTGTACCAACCTCTGTTTGTTTAGTTTCTCGCTCAAGGGTGAAATAGCAAGGCAATGACAGATTTCCACTTACCTTTTACAAGTCGGACTTCTGGAGATTCTTGGTGAGGTACTTCATAAGAGGAAAACATTCATTCTGTTATATCATCTTTTTATGTCGGCCATCGTATTGAGACTCGACCAAATTTGTGAACGCTAATCATTGTTAAAACATGACACAAGTTCGAGGGGGAAATGCTGGAGTAGCTAGCGGAATGGAATGCTAGCGACGACACCAGGTCTACCGCTTGTAGATATCATCTGGCTTTTGCAACCGTTAGGCTTCAGTTGGTGCACTCTTCGGGAGGAAACTAACTTGGCAAACCGAACAACGCAGACAAGATGAAAGATCAACAATAGTATACATACTAAACTAAGATAAACAGCAATACGCATTCCTACTCAAGTGATTTGACTTATATATTAATAATATTATTAAAATTATGCTTTGTCAATAACGCCAGAACAACGAAGTGGTAGAGGCGGACATTTTTTTTAATGGTGGTACGTCGCCCCTCTCCGCCAGCATTTTCAATAAGATGTCAGACCTAGGACTCTAGACGATTGGCTGCGACCAATGGGTCATCAAATCACCAGAAAACAATCCTCGATTTACTTGTGGATTACACAAGAAGGTTTGGTACCCATCACCTCATCAAGTCCTGCAGTAACCACCTATTCCAAGCACTCTAGTTCATTAAGCCTCGGGATAACTCGGCCAAGGCTGGCAATTCCTTGATAGATATATATGCATGCTTTAGCTCACTCACTTCGTCGCCACTTCACCTCCCAAACTCGCACTCGATATTTTAAGGCTAGCTGGCCTTAAGGCCAAATTCTGAAACTATCCTTTGGCGAATTCGGGTGCATGTATTGTCGTTTAATCACTTCTATAGAAAATACACGAAAATAGAGAACTTTGATTATGAGCGAAAGTATGGTAAGGGTGCAGGTGAGCTGGTGAATATTAACCATGTTTAATTCACCATGAGACTGGGATAGAGGACAAGCAACAAAACGTAGGAGAGACAAAAAATTGACTGGACGACATCTCAAACTCAGCTAACTCCTTTATTTTGTCCACCTCCTTATATAGTCTTAATCTCGAGGTTATCACCACCAAAACGAATGGATGAAGTCTTCGACGTTCAAGCGCCACGGTCTCCATCATCACAATGTAATATTGCGGAAAACCTTACACGTAGACGCGATAAGGTAGCATCCATCCTCCTTCAAACTTAAACAAAAGAATCTCTCGCCCCTTCTATGCTAAACTCAGTTCCGCTTTTGATTCAAAAGATGTCCCCCCACTTACTACCCCCAAAAAACACCGAAACGAGCTTTGGGCCAAAACAGTGTCAGGACACAAAAAACAACACAAACAAACGGCAGTGCTTTACAGTCATTTCGGACTATCAAAATAAGGGGATTCCCTGTTCACACTTTGAAGCACGAAAACATTTGCTTGACATTACAATTTTAAAAACGCTTTTTGAATGGCTTCCAAACTGTCGCGAAGTCTGACTTAAACAATTTATATATTTATACACTTAGACGAAAACTTGAAGTCACATGGGAATGAGCATCAGAAATTGTGGTTTAGAGCTGATAAATGGTGTGAGCCCAGGTAGTTTGTTGCCACTCCATGTGGCGGAATGTTTTCCCTAGGACGGAGGAAGTTCTAGCTAATGTACCGAAGTGTTTGAATTTCATACCTTTGAGAATTGTCGCGTTGTCTTTCATTCATACTGTAGCCAAAATGGTTAGACCAGAAGAAAAGGCAGCTTTAGTAGATCACGCAATCAGTAGGACAGTGAAAGTAATGGGTGAGACGTACCCAAGGGACAAAAGCAATTTTAGAGAAGTCAATGCAGTTAAGAGGGAGTTGAAAACGAATTCCTTAAACCTGTTAGAAACAGATAGGTCTGTACGGAGTTTCCAAATCTTCATACAATATATACATCTCGGAGACAAAAAAAAAGAGAAACCGTGATGTAGGAGAAATTTGCCAGTCGTTTTTAAGAAAAATAGATATAACGGACATTATAACTCAAAACTCATCGAAAAATTTCTTTTGTGGGTTTGAGCATACCACGATAAGTTCGATATGTTCCTCATGTGTTGCTCACATCTGCAATGCTTGGTGCCACCACGAATTGTGGCACATTCAGTAGGTATACGTCGTGGGTCACATGCATTTAACCTACTTCAAATAAATCGCAAAAATCAATTTTTGTTGCTATCACACAATATTTTGCCTATTATTGGATTATTGTGGTACATTTGCTTTCTTATAATATATAAAAAAACTCTTGCCCTATTCTAAACTTCCAAATAAAACCCTTATTTGTTTAGGGGTCAATACGGAGTGACGCCTTTTTTGGTTAAATTTTGAACAAAACCATAAGAAATAACGTTATTGGGAGGTTTTTGAGCAACGTTATGGAAAAACATAGCGTTGCTATGTTGTCCCATAGTTCGTTAAACCAACCGTCGGTTATAAGAAATTTTGTTTTTACATTAGCTTTTGATCGAATTTAGCTTGTTCTTTGACATTTCGAAACAAAAATTAAGCAAACGTACGGAGCGTTCTGCAGAATTAGAGTGCCGGGGCTTGCGAATCCAAATTTACAGATTTGTTCAAATTGGGTATGATCTATTGGGAAATCTCTATAAACAAGTTGGGTCTTTTTGTACTGCATGAGAAACTATGGACAACTATGAACTTCAACACAGTGAGGTTATTTGATGTCTAAGCAGTCACATTGTCCCACTTATTGAAAGGTGTGCAATTATTTTGGAAACCGCAAGTGGTAGATAAGTCCTCAAAGCTGCTTGTATCTTGAAAATGACCTTTTTCTTAATATCACATTTAACACCAACCTTTCGTGTGGGATGCTTTCTCGATCGAGTTCGGGTTTTCTGTCGACGCAACTGAAGCATGACATTTAAAACAAGGTACAATACATTTCATTCCTGATTTGTTTTCCTTCTAGATGGCCTTTTAAATGTTGTTCAATTTTAACTGTTGCTAGGAAACAAATGTTGCACATATCGCGTCTTTTTTATATGTACCGCGAATTTAGATTTGATTTAACTGAAAATATTTATTTCATCATAAATTAAATATAATATAATTATTTAACGAATACTAACATCTCTGTAGATCGTCACAATAAAATATCGGCATAAATTCCAAAGGCATACCGGTGTAGCCTATGTACGTTCAAATAGAGGCTTTTGCACATGTGCAGTATCGGAGTGGTTAGAGTACTATGAGCCGAAATATTATATAGATATCTGTTATTAAATGATAAAGAATTGTTATATATATATATAATCATCAAACCTCAGGCCAAGGCTATACTTCGTTTGAGCTTACGTCTAGAGATAGCCGACTCTACGAGCTAATGGGATCAATCAAGCAGCTTCAGAAACGCAAGTCACTGGGCCTTTTCTGGTTTGGTTGTTTCAGCGATGATAGAACACGTACGGAAACATGACGAACACCGTGATGGTGGGTTTTTGGCGCTGTCTGTTTGGTTGCATCAGCTCGTAGTGTCGGCTGCGTTTCGGCTTAACTGAAATGACGCTTCCTTTTTTATTGAAGGTTTACAAACATACACGCAAATAGATATGGTAAAACGTATGGTCATGGCGCATGGATCGCACATCGTTAAATCTAAAAATCGAAGTACTCCAACCAAAGTCCCCAAAAAGGTACAGCCCAACGTTTCAAAACCTGCTCGATATCTTCATCAGGGGTGACTAAATCGCGTGGAGCAGCAGCAGCTTTCATCTTTTTCTTAGTTGATTATGACTCGAAATTTCTTCCCTTGCTATCCAGATGGTTTCATTTTCCTCGCCGTCGTCAGATGGCGCAATCCATGGACGTACACGGGTGGCAAAGCACCCAGGACCTCTTTATGTTTCCCGTTGTGTGCTGAATGTTTCAAGACTCTAAGAACAACGGCCTTTTCCAAGTATAGGGATCAGTTTCATTTCACGCGAGCGTTCGGGAAGTAGATCGGATAGTCGTGGACATTGGAGTGTTCCGCGACGGCGCGGCGTGCTTGATCGAGCTTGCCGCACGTTGATCTTATGCAGTGTGATGTGTAGCGGAACGTTTTTTGTCTCGCCGATGTAAGTAGCGGGGTACATTGCACATGATATCTTATAGACCACGCCCTGTACTCTCACTCTGTAGAAGGCGATCTTTGGATAGCGGCATGAAGCGTCCCAGTGCGCATACGGGCATGTGGGCCACATCGGAGTCGTTCTTTTCTCAGCACACCTGTTCCTCTTTACGTAGGGGACGCTGATGCGTGCGGTATATCAACAACGTGGACGCAAAAACAACTAAAGTGGCTAAAAAGGCCGTCCTGAAGGTATTGCAGGACAACCTTCATAAAACTCTGGCATCGAAAATAAAAAGAACTAAGAAAAACCATCTGTTCGTGTTTTTTTTTTGGCTAAGTCTCACAAACAGGGCTACAGTGCTACAGTGCTACAGTTTCGGGAAACGGCACATGGCAAGCGCAGGTGTGGACATATCTAGCCAAACACTTCGCCAAAATTAAAGTGAACGATCCTTTCAGGATGCCCAACTCTGAGAAGTGTAATCCCCTTTTGAACATGGGGCGTGACATCGTGTCTGGATTTTCCATCGACATTTAACACCTCTACTACTCCATACCCCAAGCAAACCTAGTATCAATTTTTTGAATTCTGAATAAAACTGAACAGTTTTATTGTAACTACAACATGTCTATTTGACGGCGACGGAAGTCTCGCACGAAGACCAATCATTTATGCAAACAAGTGGTGTGTGTATTGGTTCCCGTGAGATCCCTTACCTGAGCAATATATTCCTCGTGGCCTGCGAAACAGGTATTCAGGAAATCTTGAAATATCCAATGATTGTTACCATCTTGAGGTACGTTGACGATTTTCTTATCCTGTGCAACACTAAGGTGGATGACGGAAAAGACGGGTGCCGAGGAACAGTTATGTGATGCTATCAACAAAGCTGCTTGGGACTTACAATCAACCATGAACTTCCGGTAGACAATTCCAGTAGGTTTTTGTGCCTTTCTTTAGAATTTACAGCTAGCCAGGTATGCTAGAGATAGCAACCCATGCCATGCAAAGGCTTCCTTCCTTCCGACCCAGGACATTAGAAAAATGTGTAAAGAGTGGTTGCCATTACAGCACTTATATCCGCCCCAAAGAAGACATGCGAACACCAAGTCCATTGAAGCAATAAATCTAAAATCTCTCGAATACAGGAAGCTGGATATCCGAGTATGCTCCTGTTAGCGACATGTAATCAGTACTGCGCAACGTAAAATCAGGAGTTTAAGACCAATGACGTAAAAATAAAGAAACAAAACTAGAAGGCCTATGGTTGTTGTGCTCTATGTTCACGGGATGACCCATAGATTGAAAAAGGTGGAAGGGCGGAAAGGGTACAAGTGCTATGCTCCGCACTGAACAAAACTTAATCTAGGTGCCGCAATGTGAAGCACTAGCAAAGAAGCAACAACGCAATCGGTTGTGGCACAACTTACAAGTCAAACTACACCCTGTGCGAGGAAGAGGTGGTGTACCACATTCCGTTTAATTGCGGTCGAGTGTATACTGGGCAAGCCGGCGGATGCATTAGTGATCGCGCGCGCGAGAAAACTGTCACGGTAAAAAAACGTGTCAGCAGTCGGACATTTACCAATCCATTGTCGTGCTTGCCAGTATTCTGCAAGGTTCTAGGACGTGAACGTACTAGCAAGAAACAAGACACAACATTCCCGTGAAATCCTTGAGGCGCTTGCCATTGAAGAGAAAGTTGACAACTGCTTTAGCGCACCTTCCCTCGCGCTGCAAGAAAACAAAATCTTCCTTAGGTGGGTAAACTTCAGGGCGAATTGAGGAAAAGAAAGAAGAAAAAAAGAGAAACCGTTTCACACATTTTGAGTTCATCGTACAGAGGAGGATAAAGAAAACAGTGTTGTTAGTCCAGCGGCGTATATGTTTTCTTTTTTTAATTTTGTGTGTATATTTTAGTTCCTTCCATTTCCGTAGTGTGTAAATTCATTTTCGTTTAGCTGGCCATTTGCGTAATATTTTATTTCAGATCGTCACTTTTATACAATTGTCTACACTTTTCAAGGATACGAACCTCTTCGCAACAAGCGAACCTTTGAATAGAGTGGGCTAAGCGTTAGTGTGACGATGTGAAAGAAATATTATAGGTCCATTAGAGGATCTTTAGGCAATCCGTTAGCATACAAGGGGGACCCAAAAGAAACCGAACTAAGAAACCAAACTAATTATTTAAGCAGAGCTTTTGCAGTACCGCGTTTTGCCGCCAGGAGTTGATAGAGCGAACATTGCTGAGTCATTAAGCCTAATTCCGTCCTCGAAGAAGGTTAGGACTAGTTGCGACTGGGTTTATAGTGACAAGTGTTTCGTGTGGGCGTCGTTTTTGCAATGTCTGATTTCTGTGAACAGCGTGCGGCGGTTAAATTCTGTTTTTTGCTCGGAAAAAGTGGAACAGAAACTATTGAACTGTTAAAAACGGCGTACACCCGACCTTGCCCCGTGCGACTTATTTTTTGTTTCCTAGAATGAAAAGAGAAATGAAAGGAAAGCGTTTTGCTGACGTTGCTGAGGTGAAGAAAAAAAAACGACGGAGGCGCTGTCAAGCATCACAAAAGATGAATTTAAACAATGTTTCGACACATGGATTAAAAGATTAGACAAGTGTATTAGTGCAAGTGGACAGTAGTTTGAAGGAGATTGAACGTTTGTACTTGAAATGGGAATAAATAAGTGCAAAAACATTTTGTTCGGTTTCTTTTGGGTCCCTCCTCGTAATGCTTGCAAATCTCCACAGACGTCCTCCTTTGGGAAACTCTGACCCCTTCTTTTTTTCTTTCTTTTTTTTTCTTTTGCTTCCTCTATTTTTTGCTGCCTCTTTTCGGCTTTGTTACGGGGTCAGTTTTAGTGTTTCTACATGGGTGACGTCTGTATCGTTACCCAAGGTTCATTCCAACACATCCCTATGATTCCTCCAATGGGTCTTTCTCTAACGTTTTGCTCTATACTTGAACCACGCCAGTACTTGTTTCATGCTCCATGTTGCACCACAAATCAAAACATACGAGCTCCACACACCTGCAAGTTCAGACTCGCCCAGCACCCGCGCGCGCATCTGCTTCCACCCCGTGGCGTCGCCTCCCTCTCGAGTATATGGACCACGTGTTTATAAAAATCCTCTCCGAAAAGAGACACTGGCCATCCTTTTCCGTACTTAACGTGTACAGCCTTTCCCTAGACGCGCGCGGAGACCTCCACCGAATTTCCGCGAGTTCACTCCCCCTCAGAAAAAGGTCAGCTACTAATGGTGGGGGACTTCACTGCATCACATCCGTCCTGGGGCGCAATTTCTCCTCGGCAAAGAGTACCCTACTTTACCAGACTATATGCCAACAAGAACTGACCATACTAACTGACCTCGAAAAGCCAACAAGTCTGGGCAACAGCGTCTCGCGCGATACCTGCCCGGAACATGCGCTCACTCAGAGCAGAAAATGGTCAGAATGAACCGACCTCGTAACCAATCTTGGTAGCCGCCACATAATAGTTCAGATCGACATAGCGGTTTCGCAGGGAAACAATTTCTACTAAAACGAACCATAACAGACTAGGACAAGTTCAGAGATGTTCGCACAGCAAGGAGTCAGGAAAAACACACCCCTCTACTCGCGGAATGGACCGAGCAGATCATGGGAGACATGAACAAATACACCGAGGCGGTCAACCTAACGACCGAGACACCAGACGTGGACAAGCACTAGCTTTGAATCTGGGAGAAAAAAAACGGCCTGACAAGGCGCTGTAAGAGGCAGAAACTTAACACAAAACTCAAGAAACGGATTGTCGAATTCACGGCCGCAGTTCTTGAGCATGCGAATCAGCTTGCGTAATCCACCGGGCACAAGGACTGCAACAAGCTCAGGGCCAACTGGGCTCCAAGGAAGCGTGGCTGTTTCTCAAACACTTCCTCGACCCAAGCCAGAGTAAGCGAGTCACCAGCAAAAAGATCCAAAAGATAGCGAGAGACCTTCCAGGCACAAACAACGACCTCCTCAAGCAGGTCAAGCTACGGTACATCAGGGAAGCCGTCATCTCAGAGAAAGAAGGCTACACACATCGAACCCGGAGCTAGACTCACCGTTCACCTTTGAGGAGGTGTGGAACGTTACGCCCCAGTCGAAACACAGCCGCATGCAAAGAAAAGGTCCCAAAGAAACTCTTCAGGAACCTGGACACAAGGTCCATCCAAACACTCCTCAGCCATGTAAACGACACGTGGGAACAATGCAAGCTACCTAAAGATTGGAAACACTCGGATATCGTCTTCGATACCCAAACCCGGCAAGGAACCGAACCTCGAGAACCTCCGCCACATGTCTCTCACGTCCTGCGTGGGAAAGCTCATGAAGCGGATGGTATCCAAAGACTGTGGCAATACCTGGAAAACGCGGGTTCATCCTCGGACACCATGTTTGGTTTCCAGGAGCGCGTGCGCCTGTTGACCGAGGATGTGATGCTACGTTTAAGAGAAGACATCATCGAACCAATATTCAGGACAACGCTGCAAGCAGTGCTCGTCTTGGATATCAAGGTGCCTTAATAACGTGCGCCACGCGCTGATCCTCCGTAACCTCGCCAAGACTGATTGTAAACCACAAATCTACAATTACGTCAAGAGCTTTTCGAGCAGCCTCATGGCGACCATCGCCACGGGCGACCTCAAGTGAGACGCTATCTCCATCCCCTACATGGGCACCCTCAGTGGTCAGTGCTTTCTTGATCACTCGTTAATTTGGCAGGCCATCCCCTCAGATACTCCACTCGCTCTACGCGGACGACTTCACGGTTTGGACAACCTCCGGCTCGTCTGGGGAGAAGCAAGAAGCGCTTCAAACTGCAATGAACGAGACCCAGCGGTACCTGAAACAGGGCGAAATATTCATCTCGGACGTCAAGTCGGAACTGGTCCTAGTCAACAAGACCGCACGAACCCGCAAGAAGACCACTGCGAGAGACGAAGCTCAGAACTTCCTGCATGACAGTTCTCAAATACACACGGAACCTCAAGCAAGAATCCTGGGACTCATTGCCGGCGGGGTCCGCGCTGGCTGCGGACCCCGACCACTACTCGTCTCCCGTCAAGGCACCCCAGAGCCCGGCCGCTCTTCCGCCCCTTTCTCTATGTCTCCTGCTGCCAACTGGCAGCCTGATCGTCGAACCACCGAACCACCAACGTCGTCGCCTCTCAAATCAGAGAATCACTACATTTTGGTGCGTCGGCTACCACTACATTTTGGTGCGTCGGCCGCTACTACGTGTCGGTGCGTCGGCCGAGCCTCTCAGCCCATCCCGTTCTCTGGGCTTTTTTTTTTGAGAACATAACTTTGCGTTTTGGTTGCAGAGTTGGCTAACCGGTGCGTCTCACAGTTTTTCTAGCTTTTGTGGCACATTCCATTCCGCCTAATCGCTAGTCTCCGGAAGCGATACACTCGTTTAGGAACAAATTAGTGGTCTACAAATTAAAATCGATTTCACAACGTTTTATTCTTGAACACATTAAAAAAGGGTTTGAACTTAGCATTTATGCCTGTTTAATTTATAATTTAGTTAAATAAGAATAATTTCCTGAACGCGAAATAAATATTCATGTGATGATTTTAAATAAAAAGTAAAATACAACCATATTTACTTGTTTCCCGAAATAGATTGTACATTCCAAGTTTCACTACTACTTTTGATCGCCATAAATGACCACACGGTTTTGCGTTGTGGTATGGACACTCATTATTACACTTGCCTATGAGATTGCATACATACGTATTATAATAATGCTTGAGGCTTTTAGATAACTACTTCTGCCTTCTGTATTTAACCCTTTGTTGCATACTTTAAAAATGTCCATGCAAATCATAAAAGTTTGCGTTTTTGCAACCATTGGTATTGAGCTGAGACCCAGTATTTGTTTCTTAGCTCTCAGGAATGTAGTTTATTAATTACAAAACGTCCGCTACAGTGGACAGCATGCACTGGTGGGAGCATGGAGTTCCGTGTCGCGAACCTCATCATCGCTTTCATCACTTTGGCTGGTATCTTCCGGGCTATCATCACACCTGCCTTGATCATCCTCTATGGCATAATCGATGTCATCATCCTCGCTCTCTAAAATATCATCCCTCCCTGACGGCAGAACGTCTTTAATTAGAACATTGATTCCTGAGTCAGATAGTGGAATATCCAATAACGCTTCGAAGTCTACTTCCCTCGAAGGCGATTTGGTAGCAGACCGTTTGCCACTAAAACTAAAAATAACAAAATATAATTGTTTTTTTCTTCGAATGTGTAAAATTATGGTGCTTTATTCACTACAACAGAAAATTGGACCATTCCAGTATATTTACAGCGTCGCTGACCAAAAACAATTTCTGCATTGCTCATAGCCCCGTAACGCTGCTGTTCATGGTGTCCACCAGAGTGGACAAGCCACAAATAGATCACTTACTGAACAATGAAGACTTATTGAACACTCATATTTATTCAGATTACACCTCAAGACTTCATCGAAGGCATGGAAGTGTTTAACAGGGGGGTAATAGTTGTTTTTTTCAACAGTTTACGACGGTTTTGCGAGGATGCACGTGCCTTATCTGGAACTTGTGGAGGCTGATATCTTAGATGCTGAATATGTCAATACCAGTGAAATGGTGGCGCAATCTATGAGTGGGCATCGAAAACCCATATGTCCACTAAAGTGTACACCATGCGTACGGGTATTATGCGGCCTGGCACTTTATTTAAAAAATAACTTTGTCCACTGTAGTGGCCACTATGCAACAAAGGGTTAATACATTTTGCACTAGTGTTATTTTTCATCAATATCTTTTTATTAATTAAAATGTTAAGACCTACATCTGAGTTTTGCAATAAAAAGGGCGGAACATACCCTCAATTTTAAAGTGTGTTTACATGCGGCAAGGACGAAGACAGTAATTACAAGAAATATAATATAAACACATTCGGTTAAATAAGGTGTCAACTAGTGTCAACAGTTACATAAAACACAGTCAAGCAATACCTCTTTTACACGGGCCGTTTCGACGATCATTGTGCCAGCGGTTGGCCTCTCCCGACTGTCATCGAGCTGGACTAAGTTGTATGGTGTTACCAGGTGTGACACGGTACATATGCCTTAGAACCCCAACTTTTGATCCCAGTTTAAACGGAAACTAAACAGAAACCGATGTCACATAACTTTATTTTTATGTGTTGAAAATTAATCATGTGGCCTGTTTTATTTACTTTAAAGATTTACCGCAAAACACAGTGACCTTTATTTTATTATTTTTAGATTAAAGAAACGATAGTCAGAACGTTAAACACGAATTTAAGCAAGATAGACATAACAAAAATCTTATCGGCACCGCATCACGATGGCCTCGCTCGCCGAGCGTGGCCTTCCGGGACGTGCCTTGATCGTCTTAGCGGCCGCTCTGGCCCCGACTCATACCTCTTCCGGCAATATTCTCTGCTACGATACTTTGTAGATACCTCTCCCAATCTTCCGTAATAGTAGGCACTTCGCTGGTAAAGAACAATGAGCGGGTTGGTGAAGATACAAAACTCAAAAAAAGAATAAAAACACAGGGACAAGGAAAGACGGCGCCGTTCTTCGCTGGTGCTGGCCATCGGCGGCAATGCGGCGGACGCCGCCATCTTTAGCTCTGATGGGGCGGACTTGCACCAGTTAGATGAGTTAGGACAGCTCAGTTAAACTCGATGATCGTTAGAGGCTCAATGACAGTTGGTGCCGCCGTGAAACTCCGGCCGATCGCAATTCAGTCAACTGTCCTTGGCTCAAGGACAGTTGACAGCGTCCGTGTAACTAGGGTAGATATATAGGGAAATGGTGAAAGTGGTTCGTAGAGGTAAAAAATGTAGAGACGACTTGTGGAGCCAGTTGTCTCGTGAGCAGTTTGGATCGATTGGTTCCTTCCGAGTTAGTCGAGTCCGCGGACCTGGCACGGACCTCACCAGACCAGAAAATAGCGGCAATCAAACGGGTCGAAAATTTCGATAACCGTGGTGAAACAGGTCCACGGGCCTAAATTAGGGATGTGAGGGCTCGGAAAAAAAACTGAAAATTTTTGGAAGATAAAAACCGTTTCTTTTGCTTTTTTACTGAACATAAAAAAACAGAATATAACGAAATTCAGTTTATTGAAGTAATAATTAACATGGTAAGCTAATTTTTACAGCGAACATAGAAATGAAAAGTAAGGACTGTCGCAACTACAAATAACCATGACATGCATTTTTCCATTAGGTTTCGTTGAGAAAGCAGGTAAGGAATGATAATCGCAGTTTGTTAAATGTCGGGTTCGCGAGAGAAAACAGAACCCAGCTTTCCGGCTCGCATAACTTAGATACACATCACAGAACACTGCAGATTATGGAGAATGTGGCGCTACTGCTGGTGATAAAATGCGCAAGGTTGTGAACATTATGTTATCTGTATCGAAAGATAAAGCAGAGAGCGAACGGACGACAAATATGCCAACGCAGGAATTTTGCTGCTCTTTCCTTTTCGCTCTGCACATCTTGCCAAAAGTCATATTCGTCTAACACCTGTGTTCTCATTTCTCTACTCACTTGAAGCTGAGCGGCGATATCGCTTTTTTGTAAAGCTTCTTTGTTCTTCAAAATGACCTCCATTCACACCAAGTTAACCCCCCCCCCCTCCCCGCGAGTTTCAGCTGCTTAAGTTTAGTGTTGTTTGATTTCTAGCCTAGCACTCTTCTTTCCAATTTTCAAAGTGGGCCACAACCACATGGGAGTTCATTACGTACCTGATTACAGACTTTGACTTATTATGAAATTCCGGCAATGTCACCGACTTCAGCAAGTCGAAAAACGGTGGTTATTCTATGAGCACAGAATCCCAAAGTAGTGAAGCGGGGAAAGTGTTGACGCACGATCGTCCATGCCGCCTTCACGTTGTTTACGTTGTATGTAATCATGGCAAGAACCCTTTCTGTTCTAAGTGTTTTTCTATATCTTTCGAAATCTCTCCTGTGATGTATTATTCGGTGTGCCTGTGATCTTCAATCAGTATACCGCGTTGTAGAAGATGGACTTTAGCGTGGCCACCACGAAGTTCAAGATGCTGTCGCCTCGTACGTTCGTCCAGCTTTCCGTGAGTATATGGTGACACTAAGTGCAGGGTTGATTTGGTCGTCTACCTGTGTTATCATTCAGGCGTACTCGAACTTCTATAGTCAAGCACCTAACAAGTGCCTCGAGGGCGGTGTGTACGCGGGCCTTCGAGTATCTGTTTTCGGTGACTGACAAAGGCTTTTCACTACAATACAGGGTTTGTCCAAAAATTATCAGGAGTGATTTTTGATAGCGACGGGGACTGGGTGCAGGGTGGCCACCCTAGGCATGGACATTGGTGGGGTATTCTAGGCATACGACGCCATCAGGTTCAGCTGCCACTGAGCCTTTGCAGAGTGTGCATTGCTCTCGGTGTGAGCAGTTTCGTTGTGTCGTCGGGAATTACGACGCAGCGTACGATTGGACAGGATATGCGACCACGTTTTGTGTGAAATTTAACATATCCGGTGCCGAGACTCTTGCCATGACCTGTGAATCCTGCGGGGAGGAATCCGTGCAAAAACTCAGGTTTTCGAGTGGCACAAGTACTTTAAAGGATGGGAGGACTTCGAGGAGGAGCAATAGCGCAAGACAACGGTCGGAAAGCCCAAATGATGAGAATGTGGCAAATTAGCAGAACGTTTAGACAGTGGTTGACATCTGAATGTGAGAATAATTTCGGAAACGTTTAATGCACAGAAATCTAGCGTGCATTGTCAGACGATTTGCAGCCGAGGAAGGTGTGTACCAAATTGGCCAAATGCGTCGAGCCACACGTAGCTACGTGGAAGGGAGTTATTGGCCAAGCACAACATGGCAACGCTGACTCAGCCTCCTACTCTCCAGATCTGGACCCGCCCGACTGCTTTCTCTTCTTTCGGATGAATCAACGCCCGAAAGGACCCCATTATGGGACGCTGGAAAGAGTTCAAACTACTTCGACGCGATGCCTGTGGGATATTCCTTTTGCAGACTGTAAGGGGGCGTACCATGCGTGGAAGAAGCGCTTGTAGTGGTGTATTGATGCAGAAGGATGTTATTTTGAGGAAATTTAACTCATTTTACGTATATCTGCATAAATTTTGTATTAATAACGTAGTACCTGTAATCTCATGCTAAGCGCGCTATGACGTCACTATCGCGACGACTGCTTATCAGCTATAAAAGCGCTGGGAGCATGAAACTCCGTGTTCTTGGTACAGCCACGCTTGCCGAATAAATCACTTCACGCTAGTCGCCCTGCCTCCTGCCCCGTCCACCGCGGCTACAACAGTACCGATACTTTTTGAGCAGATACTGTATATCGCTGGCGCGAGTGGCTTACAAAATTTCCTTTGGAACTTCGGCGTCATTTCGTCAACAAATGCTTGCATCAAAGTGTGCTGTTTGATAGAACTAACAGTTTCTCTTCGAGAGATTGTACTTTCGTTTTCCGGCGGTGGACGTTGTGGCCACACAGCTTCCACGGAGGGGCTTCTTCTTGAGGGCTACATAATTACAGACTCCAGTCTTGTCGATTTGGCTGATGCAACAGCAGGTCGAACGTGCAGAGGTCACTTTGTGAACATCTTGCGATGTGGAGTCTCAAACGGGTTGCACTTGGGAATTCGCACTTAGCCCAACAAAATCTACATACAGCCTGTTATTTATTAATGTTGAGCGCATCGAAGTTCACCCATATATGTGAACGGGGTTTTGCCATGGCAGCCGATAGTTCAAACGGATACAAGCAAACGCCGCTCCCGAGTTCCGAGAACTTAGCGCGCTGCGCAAAAGGGTTCGCAGAGATGAAGCGATCGAGCGGTCGATTGGATTGAATTCGGTTGGATTTACACTTTGGTTCGGGTTTCTTTTGCTGCCACTTGCCAGATGAGTCGCGAGGAATTCGCTAAATTGACAAAGTTCGCATTACCGCTAAAACAATTATATATGATACTACACCACAAGAATTAAAAAAAAGAAAAACCCTTGTTGCTGTCGAGCTTTATCGATATATTTAGGCCATTTTGGATTATTCCTACTCATACAATTTTTCTTACGTTTCGGAAACTTAAAAAACTATTGTTTTTTTTTTCAAGATTTGTTTTTCCTGGCCTTCAAATTTTCGGAAATATTCCATCCCTACCCACTTCATGACGTTAACCCACGTGATACCCAACATTGAACAGGTCCGCGCGGGCTCGACCCCGTACACGTTCCTGTGGACAGCGAAGCAGCTCCTGAGTTTTGTATGCATCTTTCGCCTAGAACATTGCGTATTTCGAACCGCAAGAAAGATGACGTCATCTATTTCGTTGGAACATGCCCGGGGACATGTCCGCCGTGAGAACAAACCATTATAAAAATATCATGATTTTAATGAGGTAACGGAGTGCACCGTTTAGAATTAAAATGTTCAGAGCATTAAAACAAAGCCGTCGGAGTTTCTTTTTTCTGGAATTCTATTTAATTCTCAGAATTTATTGGAGGGAAGCATTTCTTGCTAGGACTGATTTCCTAATTGACTCTCCACTCCGCAGATATAGGGATTATGCAATTACGGGACAAAGGCATGGCGGCGGAGTAATCACAGTTGTTAACGTAGTTTTGCTAGCTTGGAGAAGGCTTGATCTTGACATCTACTCGAAACCTTTAGGGACCGAGCTTGCTTCTAATAATGATTTCAAATACTTAATTCGCAACTCATATTTTTCATCCTAATTTAACAGCGATCATTTTGTGGGTCAACTGCGGATTTGCATCAAACCTTGAATGCTTCTACATGTTGTCTTCATATTTATGTGGTTTTTATATTTCAAATATTGATTTGACGTTGGATTATATTTTGTCAAAGAGCAGGAGTCATAAAACTTTAGGGTTATTAGATTTTATGTATCATAATGGGTTCAGACAATGCAATATGCTTCATAATTTGTAGGATAACACACTCGACCTTGTACTAGCGGCCTATGTTCTACGTTTCAAGGTCACATCGAAAACGCTTGGGACTGCACAAATTCTGTAATATCAACCAAAGCCGTTTTCACTTCAAGGCAAAAATAATTTTGCGTATTGTTCATACGCGACGCGAATCAAGTTCTTACAAAACTCGGTTATCTAAGGAAAAAAGGATGCTTTTGTCGTTTGGAACGCGTACGTCTTCATAAGATAACATACAAAGTATCCCAAATTCAGCGGCATATATCTTAATGATCCTCATAAAGATGTAAATTAGTAATGCTTCGCGAGGAGCCGGACTTGTTTTACTAAAGTTCTTGGGGTGAAAACGAGTATAGATGTACTGGACTATACGAGCATTTTCTACTTTCAAATAAATGTATCGTCTGGTTCAAAGCAACGCGCGCGTAATCTCTTGATAATTGACCGCTCGAGGTATCGCTTCGGGTTGGCCGGGGAAATATTCTAGCTTTGAAGGTCACAAAGGTAATATTCCCTCTCATTTTCAAAAAGAAAACAGATCTTCTACAAAATCAAGCTTTTTTATTTGAACAGTTACAGCAAGTTAGGCTGGCTTCGTGGACGCTTCCAGACAAGGAGAAAAAAAATTAAAGAATAGTTATGATCGTGTTTACTTCTCATGATATATCTCAAGGAATGTAATATTGACAGTGCTATTAGTGTTGTACTTGTGATAGATCAAAATATATTTTCTGTGTCAGCGTATGCTGTAGTGTAACAGTTTTGAAAACGATCGACTTCCAACAGGCCTGGATCATTCGTCCACAGGGCGACGATGCGGCAGTAAGAGGCGTCTTTGTAATCCTGGCATCGAGTGCTAAGCGCCACTGCAGCGTTCGATCATGCACGTGCCACGGTCGTTTACAAACTGCTTTAGCATATGTTCAAACGTGATAAGAGAGCATCTCAAAGAAGGAAACGAGCTTAAATTAAAAAAGAGAAATGCAGCTCGCGCTGTCTTATCACAAAATAGAAATGCTTTCTATAGCTTTCATGTTCTTAGTTTTCTTTTTGTTTTTTCTTGTCCAATGCTTATTCACGAATGAAATTCTGCCAACTTAGCATCCTCGATGAGCGTGAGAAAGCGCATTGACGCGCAACCGGAACAAGACCGAAAAATACTATGATTTTCTTTTTGCTTTAGGAGCTGCACAAACTTGAGAGCTAAAGGTCTACTGATAATGGCCATCTGATGTCTAAAGTTCAACTATTTGCTACGACCTTATCACATACACTAGAAGAACATGGTATTATCTCGGATAACTCCTCAGAGACAGCACGCGCTTTGAGATATACAATTTTATTTTGATATAACCTTTCGTCGCCAACCTTTTGGGATCCTCCTTAGGACGAGTGCGCGTTTCCTGATGACGCGATATAAACAAAACACAAAAAAGAGCAATATTGTTCTGTCCTTACATTTTGCTTTTGTTGATGCACTCTTGAAAAGTGAAAATGTTGCTGCAACCTAAAACAAGCTGCACAGGAACGGTTGCCATTGCTTGAATGATCCTACTAGATCGCAATATCTGTTGCGCTCGTGCTTGTGGTGAAACGAAGTACAGGGAGTTTAGAAGAAGAGTGAACCGTATTTTTCAGCCGGGCAAATGAAGTGCAATCGCAGAAAGATCAAACTCTTTGAGAATGTGACAGGAGATGTAGAGATATAAAACATATGTTTGAGAGCATGTCGTCACCTGGATCAAATATTATTTCAGAAGAACGAAGTTTGTCTAAAAGCCGATGTTTACGTTTGCGTAAGTCGTCAAAACGAGACATGCACTGTGGGCACCTTATTTCTTGCTGACAAGAGTTTTCCACTGATACAAATCCCACAAGCGTCCACAATGTCCACTTCTTTTTTGACAATTTAAGTATTAGGTGGATATCGGCTCATAGAGAAATTTCATTTTCTCGCTCATCTTTTGCTCCAGTTAACGTAATGTAATCAAAATTTCGCGTTCTATCGCAACCCTCAGTCTCACATACTCACGGCTTTGGAGCTTTCTGTGATGCATAGTTTCTTTACTCGGACCGTATCACACAGTTCTCTTTCTTGGGAACTGCATGTATAACCCCTATGTACGAAATATCGGTACCACCCGTTTACTTGCAATATATGAGCGGTTCTGTTTTTTTGCCGACATGCATCTTCACATGGATTTCTAAAAAAAATTTAATGGAGCACGTTGACCTCAATCTCGCCACTAACGCTTATCGAGCAGGACATCTAACAGTGGTGCATTCGTCAGGGCACTTCAACCGTGTGGGCAAGAAATATAAATTATTGTTGCTGTTCTTTTATGCATTGTTTGGCTGGACTCGTACCCAGTCGGCGAAATACCTATCGATGACGAGTCCCAGCCAAACGCTGACGCTATGGTGTCTGGTGAATGCGTCTCCGACTGGTGTGTTTAGCGCCTCCAGAGAAGGGGTGCCTCGGTTTCTGCTTGATAACGTCATGGAAGTGTCATGGTGTCGCCGGTCGCGATCCTGGCGGTGTCACACAAACGGAGGTGGATATGGCAGACGCATGTTCTGCTGCAGGTTTCTTTCCAGCTTGATGGTCCACGCAAGCTCTCGTCTCCAATCTGTGCCGCCGCTCGATTGCGGTTGATGATGAGAGAATCCAGGCCACAGGTCTCGTTTTGTGTACACACCAAATTGTGTGGAAAACGAGCCCGACTAAACATGTTTGATTTTTTTATCTTCGATCACAATCTTTAGTTAACCCCCCCCCCCCCTGGATTTCGTGGACCTTTCGGGCCTCCTAATGCGCCATTGCCCCGCAAAATGTTATCACCAAAATGGACGTCACATGAACTACACACCAGTTCAGTTTCCCCGCTAAATTTAGCAATAAATTTGATGTCACGAGACCTGACATTACGTGACCTACAAACCTATTCAGTTTCCCCGCTAAATGTAGCGGAAAAAATTGTCACATGAAGTATACACCAATTCAGTTTGCCCGCTAAATTTAGCGGGAATTTTCGATGTTACGTGACCTGAAGTCACGTGATCTACAAACAAATTCAATTTTCCCGTTAAATTTAACGGACAAATTGACGTCACCTGATCCCACATCAACCTCTAGGGCTCTAAGCCCTAGAGGTTATAGCAGAGGTCGTCCTTGAGGTCGTCTTAAACGTCGCTCTTTAATTCGTTTTCTAGGTTGGCGTTCTCGACGTCATTCTAGACACTGTCCTTGAGGTCGTTCATGGCCTTATAACAGAAGAAGGTAAATATGACAAATGCTATCGGAATTCATAGACAACCAACCATATTGCTTTCTGCATCCATTAATTTTTTACTTTGAGAAGTGAGTATTGTCGTACATAATATTAGCTAAATCAGTCGTTTGTGTTTACGTGGCCTCCCACCATATTTTGAGAGTGCTGCGGTTTGAACTTCGAATGCAACGCGAAGTAAATAATTTATGGAACAAAAATGTATTGCCTGAATATATTTATTTTAAAAAAGCCTCTTCAACATGCCTTGGACGTTTTTCTTTATGTAAATAACAAATATATTGTTTTCTGGAACCTCTCTTAGTACATATTTTTGTTTATCTTATTCTATGCGTATCAAAGTTTTCAGTCGACATCGTATAGCTTCTCTAGTTCTAGTATTCTTTTACTTTTATCATGTGTGCATATGATACAGTCTTCTTGGTCATGCTGTACAGCATGACCAGCATGGCGTTATATATTGCTACCAATATCGTGACTATATTTGCTTATTTAATTTATTATGCGATTGATCTACGGTGTAAATCTGCAAGTGGGGGGGGTCCTTCGCTTTTGTGAAGCTGGAAATGTGACAGCTTATTTGTAGGCCTTCGGCATCATCGTGTACTTCGTCGATGTAAACAAACTTTAATATTTTAATTACTCTAGTTAATAATTATAATAATATTATTATTATAATTATTTCTATTATTACTCCTACTATTTTTAATATTATATTAATAAAATTAGTTATATTATTATTAAGTTATTAAAATTACTACTGTTACTAAAAGGGAAGGAAGAAGGCCCGAGGGCAAACATTCGTTCTCATCGCTCTTGGAAATTAACTTGCTGGTTTTAAACCCTACTAAAAGTAAGGTTGTCTCTTTTCCCCGTAAGGCAAAAGGGGCGGGGGAGGGGGTGTTGTTGATCCTTACACATTAGACGGCTCTGAAATTTATATATCTCCTGTTCCACGTGACCTTGGCATTTTGGTCGACTCACGCCTGACCTTTAACTATCATATTAAAAAAAAAATTATCGATGATTCCTTACTTGTCCTTTTTCGGTCTTTGGTTCTATCATGGATGGATTTTAGAGCGCAGCTCTTAGGTGCCCGTTCTCAGCTTAAACGGCGTCGGCGTCGCCGTCACCGTCGCCGTCGGCCAAACCGCACGGTGCATAAAATGGGCCCTGCTATCATATTTAAACGTCTACCTTTTTTGCGGTTTCCGCGTCTCCTGGGGTTCGGGCAAGCCAGCGGGCACGGAGAGAGTCACTAAATATCAGTGCGTCATATTTTAACCGGACGACGCGGAAACCTCCTTTACCGACGGGGCGACCCGCGGTACCGAAAGCGCACGATATGTGACGTCTTTGGTCTTGGGCGAAAAAGACTGTAGTAATGTCCCTTACCAGGAAGAAGGGGAGCATAGTTTTCGACTACACTATATTTGAAGAGCAAGTTATGCGGGTTGTCTATGTACGGGATCTTGGTGTCTTTGTGGACTCGAGATTGGATTTTCGCCTCCACGTCTCTCGGATTGTTGGTCAAGGACTTCGCCAACTGGGTGTAATTTCGCGACTGACAAAAAAATTTCGTCGCTCTGAGTGTCTTTTATGTCTGTATTCTGCATTGGTTAGATCACGCCTCGAGTTCGCGTCTGTGGTTTGGAACTCTGTAACGATGTTACATAGTAATCTTATTGAAAACGTTCAGCGTAAGTTTATAAGAATTCTATACGATCGGTATATTGGCCGCCGCCGTTTCTACAATTACCATTCCCTGCTGACTGACCTCGGTCTAGTGCCTCTGCACGATAGACGAATTGCAAGAGACATGAATTTTCTGCGTCAAATCGTGCATGGTTCTCTTGATTGTGCCCAGCTGCTGATGTCGCTGAGGTTCCGGGTACCGTCAGGGAGGACATCAAAGTGTAGAGATACGTTTTATCCTGATGTGCGGGCAACTTGCCCAATGACACGTCTGCAACAGACTCACGATGCCTTTTTTAGTGAAACTGACATTTTCGCCTGACTGTGTTTTTATCTCATACTTTTTTGTATCTGTGTGCAGGACAGTGCACTGCTGCTCAGGCCACTTGGCTGTTTGCAGGCACGCAAATAAACCCCATCTATCTATCTATCTATCTACTGGTCAGAGCCGCTAAAAGCTTCTTTTTTAGTCGAAATACAAAATATAAGTGGTGCGAACAGTTTGACTTATTTATAAAAGTAGTGTTTGTTCAGTATTTTAGATCAGAAAAGAAACAAATGCAGTTTATAAAGTACAGAAACAAGAAATGACCCGTCGGCATACCGGCCACCAAGCGGTGGAAAAGGCGGCGCATACTAGAAAGGAGTAGTGGGATCAGGCGCCGACACGAAAAGGTCCCGGATGTACGCGGCGGCGCTGCGGTCGTTTACGGACTGGAGGATCCGACCGGCTCCGAGCGTTCCGAAGACCTTCAGCGAGCAGCTTTGTCTTGCGTTTTGGCCGTTTCGCGGTACGGCAGCGTGAAGTGGCTCCCATTCTCAACTGATCTTTACCCCGTGTTTGCTGTCGTTTGTGGCCAATGAAGTGTCATGCCGAATTAGTGTTTAATTGCGCAGCAAATGGAATGAGAACCGCTCTGGCTGCCCGCTGTATACAGCCTATCCAGAACTTGCTTTAGTGGCGCCCTCTCGCACCGTCGACACGGAGTGCGGCAGCCGTGAGCGCTCGCTGAGCTCACTATCCCTCCTCTAGTTCGCGGCCACTCAAGCAGCCAAGGACGTCTTGAAGGAGGTTATTTTTTGCTTGTTTTTGTAATTTTAATTTGCCTATAACTTTTATAATAAAGCCAAATTCGAGAAAAGAAAAGTTTCATTAAGTTACTACGTTCAGTGCGCTCAGGTTAGGTGCAAATTGAAACCAGTAAAGAAGTGCTTGCAGGGCCCCTTTTAGGGTAAATTTCCTCGCTAAATTTAGCACAAAATATTCCCCGTTAAATTTAGCGAAAAATTTGCCCTGCTAAATCTAGCTGGAAAATTTCACCGCTAAATACAGCGGAAAAATTTCCCGCTAAATTTAGCGGAAAAATTCCCCACTAAATTTAGCGGAAAACATTTCCCAGCTAAGTTTAGCGGAAAATTTTCCCGTTAAATTTAGCGGAAACAATTGCCCGCTAAATTTAGCGGGGAAATTTCCCCCCCAATAAATTTAGCGGAAATACTGTTCCCTAAATGAGAAAAAAAGTAGGGGGGGGGGCATAGCCTCCTCTCCGTACCTTCCCCTCCTCTTCCTCAAGAGCTGCAATCTAATTCGGCGTTACAAAGAGTTCTAAACAGCTTTCAGTTTTTTTTTTCTTCTACAGTATGGAATACTCTGGGTTTCAGTCAGGCGCTCAGGTTGGAGTCCGTACACTTGTGAGAATTGTCTGATATCGCAACATTAGAGGGAGTGTTTTTTTATGATTATGAACTTCTCTTTGACACCCTTGGTCTATCGCCTCTTTAGACCAGTACGACTAGCTCGCGACCTGGTGTTTTTAGATAAGTTGCTCAATGCTGTAATTCATCCCCAGATGTTATTGAGTAGAATCTATATTCATGTCCCCCAGCGACATAATAAATATACGCCCTTTTATTTTTCTTACTTAGAATCTATTCCTCCGCTGACACTGATGATGCTCATGAGCGACAAGAACTTTAAGCCTGACGCGGACGTTTTTTTGTGTTTTTTTGAGAAGTTTAAGAAGAGTATATAACTAAGGATTGCTGTCTAGTCTCTAAATTTTAGTGCTGTTTCATTTGGGGTAAAGTGTAACTATGAGAATTCCCTAAAGTTGTTTAGGACACAATAAAGGTCGGATTTAATGACTGACTGATTGATTGATTGCTTGATCCATTGATTGATTCATTAATTTATTTCTGTGTGGCTTCTGATCTACCCGGTGAGCAACCGCATCGAAGTCCTGGACGATGGTTCATTGACAGATGAAGTCTTGCCCAGCGATCTCCGGTCTTCGTTCATCTCCTTCTGTGAACCTCGGCTGCATTCGGCCTGCCTCAAAATCAGCTCTCTATTGCCAAGCATCGGAGTTGTCCCTACAAGCAACCATGTTCCCTTAATTCCGGTAAACTACCACTTTCGTCTCGTTGAAGGTCTGAAGCTGCGGCCGGTACAGTACTTGGCTTGCGTAGCCTTTCCCGCACTGCTTAGATTTGTTCTATTTCTTTTTTATTCCTCTGCTGTCTCTTCATCACTCCACCATGCCTCTAGCGGCCAGGGGTGGCCAGGCTGCCCCGGCCTAAGAGCCGCAAACAAAACCACGAAGCTTCCATGAGCCGCAAGGAAGGGGGGGGGACTTTTGTCCAGAGCAATAAACGAAAACTCGAACTACGTTCAATATATCCGAGTCAAAAGCGATTGAACTGTACGTAAGGTAGTAGTAGCACAAGTCTGCCAAACCGCAACCTGTCTTTCGATAAAAATCAGCAGAACCCATCCTTTGGGAATGATTATCTACGTTAATGCGAATAGCATCAAACGGTGCGGAGTTATGCGCGTTCGTCAGGTGGCCGGAACACTCTAGATACGCCAGCCCACTCTTGAGGCCATTCTAAATTTGTTGACACTTTCACAGCCCCGCGCACGATCTCCGCAGCCCAGCACGTGCGTTTGTGTCACCTAGGAAGGCGAGCAAAGCACGCGCCATACGCACGAACACTCAAAATGGTACCGACCAGACTTTCTGGCGTCTCAGCTAGTTCTCAACCAACGGTACTTTAAACGGTTGTTTATATCTTTACCATAGTGGACGCGCTTAACAGCTGTCACAGCTACTGGTGCGCGGCGTGCCCCCATGCACGAGGGCTCATTCCGCCTGTGAGGCGGAGCACGGCCGCTACATCACCCGCTCCCGAGCGCGGGAGAGGGTGAGCTAGCGGCCGTGCTCAGCCTCACGAGAGCGGAATGAGCCCTCGTGCATGGAACGCGCGCGCATCGGTAGCTGTGACAGCGCTGTAAAGCGCGTCATATGGTAAAGATATAAACAACCGTTTAGAGTGCTTTGAATGACTGCCTTCATAGCTCTGTGGTTAGCGCGTCTGCCTGCTGATCAAAGGGTCAACGGTTCGAATCCCAGCCGGCGCCGGTCTTTTTTATTTATTTATCGACCCGCGGCGTAAGAGGTTAGATAGCCAGATAGATAGATACATAGACGAAAGGTGCGTGAAGTAGCCAAAGAATGCTATTCGCATTAAAAAAACGCGTTCCATTTCTCTTTTGGGGGAAGTGCTCGTGTAACCGGGAGGGAGGCGGGGAAGAGGGGTAGGGGAGGGAGCCGCGAGCCGCACTTTAACACGCAAAGAGCCGGATGCGGCTCGCGAGCCGCAGCTTGGCCACCCTGCTCCAGCCTTTGATGCCTGGCTCAAACCGATATCGTCTGACGGCCGTCATACAACGTTCTCGACATGCGCACGTAACTATCACCTAGGGAAAACGTGCTCCGGAATTGCCGAGTTCATGTTCGCTGCTATGAATATTGATAAAAAGGATAAATGGAGATGCAAGGTCTGTCTCTTTAAGACCAAACGTACTGAACGTGACTGAGCTTATGTGAGCTCTGAAGTGATCTCGCAATGTGACTCCAACTTGCTCGCAGTGCAAAATCTCGAAGTCAAAAGAAAATGGGGTTCCTTGCTTTCGCTCAAAGTTAGTGTAGATTTTTTACTCATGCGTCCGAGTAAAGTGAACGAACTACTACTTCTTAAGCCGTCTATAGACATGATGAAGGCGTCAGTCGAAAACGTGCTAACCTCCCTCTCCTTTTTTAGCGAGAAGTATGACAACCTTCTATCTCCGACAACAGCGCACGCGACTGAAATCAGAGAGCTGCAGACAGAGATGAGAGATTTAAGAAACACGGTCTTTGGGCAGGCCCATATTATCCAGTGTTTCAAGACAGAGTTGAATGAGGAAGATCAATATGCTTGCGCCCAGAACACGCAGATTCATGGGTTGAAAAGCGATCCCAGCGTCCTTATTACTACCGTCCTCAGTGGGTCGGCAGAGATGCACGGGATTGAGGGGCATGAACAATCTGACGTTATATCTGCCTTTAAGGTACTGGGCAAGCAAGGTGTGCCTCATCCTTTTTTAGTATAATTGACATCTATTTCCATAATAAACCGGTGGATGAGGTCTCGTGGCAAACTTCGACTCCACATTGTTAACAGCACAGCAGAGAAAATATTTTTAAACCACACGTTTACTCACAGTAACAGGGAACTTCTCTGATTGGCTTGTTCCCGTAGTAAGGAACGAGGACAATTTGCATCAGTCAAAAACACCCGAATTTTCGAGAAAAGGAATGTGGGTGCGCCTCTTGTGCGGATTCTACAATGAGGTGACCTTGTCCACAATGAGTAATCACAATGGCTTGCTGTTTCCGCGTTTGCCAATTTGCACTTGTTTAATGACTCCTGCGTTTCCCCTTCCTCCAAATATTTGACCGCAATTCATGTTAGCATTCGTACCATCCGTTAATACTGGGATGAACTTCGGGCTGTGGTTGACAAAATGTATTATACAATTTTTGCCCTTGTTTTAGGAGAAATAAATGTAAGATCCATCTATTTTGTTGAAGTTTAGATTGCCTAGCGTCCTAGGACTTTTCTTACACTGGACAGAGTACCCGAGGAGCTGGAATCGGCATATCTATAAAAGATTCCAGGTCGACATCGCAGGTTGACATAGCGTTTATGCACTCAGAGGACCTTACTGTTAAGCTTTCTAATTTCAACCACACAGTATGCCTTTTAGCACTCTGCAGAGCTCCCTCATCTAATCGGGTCAACATTTGGAAGAGCTGAGAGGAAACTTAGGCGGATTAACTAATGAATCACAGCTGTGCTTGGTAGATGATATTAATATAGACACCCTTAAAAAATCTAAATAAGTCGTTTGTGATTGTTTATCTCTACTTGCCGAGCATAGAATGTCACCAACTATTCAGAGTTCAACTAGAGTAGAAGTACTGAAAGACCACCTTGTGTTTTCATGTCTCGGCCACATTAACGTTCAAAGCTCCGATGCTTCTGTAGATTCATTAGTAATTCTTCAAAAGCTAGCTGACCACTTTTTTCTCGTGTGTCAGTGTGTCTACTTCTGGAACAGTTCATGAGATTGAAGGAATGTGTCGGCTAGAGATGCACGACTTGATCACATTTCACAGACTGATTAAGGATTATGACTGGGAAGGTTTTACATGTTTATTGGTCAACAAAAACATATACCCAATGTTCCTAACACCTTTAGAGAATTTCGAAACACACCAAGAAAGGTGGTATATAAAAATATTTAAAACCCGCACTACTCTGGCAAATTGTAGATATCCTTGACGCTATTACTTTGAATGAGCAATTATGGAAGAAGAGTCAGCGTTATCCAAGCAGCGCTGCTCTCAAACTGGAGTGTAAGATACAAATAAACCGTGTCAGTGCTCTCCTTCGCAATGAAAAACGTTTATGTTTCCTAAAAAGATTCGTGGCGCCCGCTCTGAAACTAGAAAAACTTGGCCTGTCATTATGTGCGAAAGAACCTAACCGAAACTCTTTATAAACACTCTGGCACATATATGGCGTCTACTGCAGAGGCGTTTAATACTTTTTTCGCAACCTCTGCTGGCATCCCCACAACGACCTAGGCACTTTCACACCCCGAATTCCGTCTTTTTTTGAATCCACTTTTCTTCCTTCTCACACTGATCATGATATGCACACATATTTGTCTGAATTGAAGCCATCTATACTCTGTTTTACCTTATGAAGTACCGCAGGAAAGGCTACAAGCGCGAACTCCTGGCTCTGGGGCACATCTCGGCGGCACAAGCTCTCGTGACTTAAGAGCGGCTGCCAACGCTACGAGCTCGCGCTTCTAGCCTTCGCTGCGGTACTTCATAAGGTAAAATTAAGTATCGTTCTGCGGGTGTAGATGGTATTACAGTTCGAGATTTATGCCGAAATTATAGCTCAATAAAGAACGTGCTTTCACCCCTTATCAACACTATTTTGAATACACCTATTATTTCCGACGAATTAGAACAAGCCTTACTGGTTCCTTTTCTTAGCTTGGCGTACCAGTATTGTTTCGTCGTACAGACCTATTTCGATTCTTTTTTGTACTATTTTAAATATAGGTATTATTCCCGATGAATTAGAACAAGCCTTACTGGTTCCTTTTCTTAAAGCTGGCGTACCAGTAAAGTTTCGTCGTAGACACCTATTTCGATTCTTTCTTATATATCCCACATTTTCGAGAAACATCCTTTTGTTATTAAGACATGCTTACTTCACAAAAACTCCATAATTTCGCCAAGTCAATACTGATTCGTTGCTGGTCGTGGCACCATTCATGTTCTTAAAAATTTCTAAGGAACTTTGCATTATTTTTTTTTTTTAGAATAATATGTACTATCATGATCAATATGAGTTCGAACACCGCTCCTCGTGGCCCGCGGTACTATCAGTGCCCCCTGTCGATTGCTCTTTGAAGCAGAAGTGCACCTTGTGGTCGAGGCATATCGCCTCTAGCGATCGCCGCAGAACTCTGCAGTTACGGGTTGTCTGCTAGCGAAAAATGGTCGGCGAAACCGCGAAACTGTTCACCAATGACGAAGAGCATATTTGTTTTACTGTCAATAATGACCGCCCTGTCATATCTGCAATAGCCCCCTGCGAATATTCTCGCAGACACAAATTAACTATTCGTCGCCGTTCGGCCATCGGCACTCTCGACATTTCGACGTGCCTCACCCTATTACTGAAAGACAAATGCGTTTGGGCAAAAAGTAGTGGACTGGTTATCGCATGATAACCACAAGCGACATTGAACTTTAAGTTGTGTCATGTTGCTTTTACGGTGCCAAGGAGCGAATGGTATCATTGAGAAGAATAAATATTTGGGCTAGTTGGTGGAAATTCACCATGGAAAACAGCGCGAAGAAAACGACGAGGACGTGCCGTGTATATCTTCTACGTCCTTGTCGTTTTCGCTAGCAGACGAACCGGAAGTGTAGCACTATGCCAACGGCTGAGAACCATTTCTCTTCTGCACTGTTAGCAAAAATAACACGTCCAAACGTGTAAACGGTTGTCCCATAGCGGACACGTCGAAACATGTTCGTTTTACACGCCGCCATCTGCGTTATTCGTTTACACATGAGGTGCCGTGTAAACTTAACACGATACACCGTGTCTGCCTTCCACGAAACACGGCTTAGCGTGTTCGTTATAAAACATGGCGGCCAGCAGCCGAGAACAGGCGAAGCGGTGAGAGCAAACAGGACACGCTTGCTCTCGTTCGATGTCTTTTATGCGCAGTAAATAAAGTCTCCAATTGCTAGCATCATGTCTAGTAGAGCAAGGACGAGGTGACTAACGGAGAACGGCTACGGAGAACGGCGCCGCCCCGCTGGTACCCACCGTAGCCTCAGCCTCGCTCACCTTTACGCTCCGATATCCTGCGCAACTTCCATATGCCTACTCTTTCGTCGGCTTTTAAGCGGACGAAACTTGCATAAACTTCATCGCTGCATTAGGACAGCCAACGTCGCTACGTTCGAAAGTACGTGCGTCAGCGGCGACGGTAGCTACGACGGGATTGCTAGCCAGATAGAGATGAACAAACGCCGAACTTCAAGTAGATAATTGACTCGAGCAAGAGAAATATTCGAATCAGGTGACGACTCGTGCTACCTAGGAGTAGCGACGCTGGTAGCTCCAACCACTGACACAACGCAACTGCTAGACAGACAAACGAATGCCGAACTTAGGTGGACATATAACTCGAGCAAATATCTGAAATTGGCGGTAACTTGCGCCACCTAGTGAGATTTTTAGCAGCTTATAAAAAAATTGTTCGTACTCTACGAATGATCGCGCGTAGCAGCACACATACATCACACAGACATCAGAAGCACCACATATTACACAGCACCGACACAGACATATACACAATCACAATCACTACAACGACACTGCTCCCGACACTTCCTATTCGACACGCTTATTTCCCCGCGGGGTATATAAGCTTGACGTGTGCGGGTGAGCTCTTTGGTCGCTGACCGTTACAGATTTATAGAAGAACACACAAAACACGGCGGAAAGGACAGCCGTGTGTAAAATCTGTTTGCATTTGAAACATGTGGAGGCAAAATCTATAATGTTAATCCGTTGCAAAAGATAACGATGTATTAACAATAAATCTTAAACCGGTCATGAAAAAGTTCAAATATTTGTTATTTTCTTGCTTGGCCAATGTTATGAGCAGTCCGGCTAGCTCGAATCAGGATAGAAAAATAAATTATTGGGGATTTTATCATTATGTATTCAATAATAAATGACGATGATCGTTGCGCAAAGCATTTTTTATATATTCTTTTGAAGGACATCTGCCCAACACTTCACTTCCGCTAGTTGCAGTACGGGAGCAGACGCCTTCACTTTTGGGGCGTTTGTCGTATGTCGTGTCGGCGTCAAAGCGAGCGGTGGGGCTTGCGAGTTTGTGACCGGTGTTATTCGTGATCACTAATGTGGCGATGGTGTTTTTTTGCTTTGTTTTCTATTCCGCCATTACCCCGAATTCTGAACATTCACGGGCCCGTGGCACTGCATTATGCTGAATCGCGAGCTCCTCAGTTGACGCCGTACCACTCGTGGATACTGCAAGCGTTTAAACAGTGTGCACCGTCTCGCCTACATCCCCGGCGACGTACTCGACCTGTTGAAGCTCGCATGATATTGCTCCCTCATACAGTGCTAATTAAAAACAAGGTCACCGACTTCAGCATCAGTGTTGTATCTGACGGGCTAGTGCTGCTCGAAGTCCTGTCTCGACCCTCGCGTGAACGAAAGTAAGCCTTGTGACCTCTATACTCGCGGACAACTTTCTGTGGCTATGCAGCAAAAAGTAGAGCGCGTACGCTCGCGCACCTTGAATGCCGATTGAAGCCGTGCGCGCTGCTTCACAAAGAGCGCGGCGCACGCGCTCTACCTTTGACTGCATAGCCGCAAAGTTTTCTGAGCGTGTAATCGGGAATGCATTTCGTAAAGGCAGAGGGAATAGTGGAAGAACTTACTAAATTGCTGTGACGATCTGGTCGAGTCACAACTTGAATCAGTAATCAGTAAGTCACAACTTGAATCAGCACCTTTTATTTAAAATATTTACAAAGTCTCTTGTTGTATGTTGTTCACTCAACTAAGTAAGCAGAGCTTGCTCTAAGGAAGCAAAACAAAAGTTGACTGTTCCTTGAAAAAGTTTTACAATTGGGACGACTATTATGTCAGTACCAAAACATTAGATAAAAATAACTGAAAATGACATACGACTAGATATATTTGACTAAGCACATGTTGTCTTGACATGCTATGCTCACCTTCTACAATGTGTCGGAAAAGAGTTTACACTCCAAAATGGCCTGCAAACAGAAACTTGAGTCAAGAAATGTCTTAACTATTTTCATGCTGAAATTTGAAGCCTGAACCCTGAGTAAAAACAAAATGAGGAAGACTGATTTTTTTCAACAATCGAAGCGGCTGCTGTCTGGGAGAAACAATGTCGACCATGTTTTTTTACCTTATCCAGGAATGACGGCAGGAGCATAAAGAGGAGCTAGGCAGCCAAGCACATTGGTGTTTAGAGCCTCTTTGTACTGGTCGTGCTATCTCTGGATAGGTAAACAAATATGCCCGTTGTCTGGCATCTCCCCGACAGCTGCCACTCTGCCGTTGAAAAGATTGGTCTTTTTCTTCTAATTTTCTTTGTATTCGGAGTTCAGACTTCAAATTTTAGCACGAAAATGTAGCCTGTTACATACAATCTAAAAAAGTTCTTTTTTTTAACCCTCTACATTTCAAATTAGGACTTTTCCAAGCAGAGAAAAAAATTAGACATTCTTTTCATAGAACATATAAAAGTTCAGCAAATCTCGACACTTCGTGGCTGGTTTCGTCTCACTCAGGCCGAACAAGGCATGCTCCAAAAAAGTAAGTGTGTTACGCGACTCTTTTGGGTATCTAATATTGAATACCCAGAAAGCTGCAAAGATGCAGCAAACTCCCGTTAGGATTGATGAAACCTTGAACAGACATTGGCCATCAACGTAGAGGTTGATCTCGTCGGTCGTCTGCACCAAGCAAGGTGCAAGAGAGGGAGACCCCTGCATGAGTACAGGAAAACGAATGCATCACACCGAGGCAAGAGGCGCTGAATGTACCATTTGGACGCCACCATGAAAAGAGCTCCAAACTAGGTTTTGTTTAGAGATCAAAAGATCTTTAACAATACCTGGTCATTTGTCAGACCAAGTCCGATGGTTGATCGTACGCTACATGAAACACTGAAGGCATACACTTTGAAAAAGGGCAGTCCTTCATGCAACTTATGTGAAGAACCAACCAGTGATACTGAAAGCAAAACTTATTGTTAGAGATAACTACAAGTGTCTCTCCACTCCTGAGCTCATAGTTTCAGTTTTGATGTAAAAATTATGCCCAAAACTTGGAAAATATAATGTACGAGGCACAGGACAAAAAACATGCACTATGTGTAACCGCAGAATGCTGACTGACTTGAACCGTCACAGCCCAGGAATTTAGAAACATGAAAGACAACTATGTCCGCAAAATTGAGTGCAGACAGCTCCATTGAGCCCAAGCAAGGCAACCTGTTTTAGACTGCCATTTTTATCGGGAGTGGCGACATGTATAGGTCGCTGAAGTCACAAATTGCTGCAACTACAATGTGCCAAGATCGCTCAGAATTTCACTACAAAAGGTTACAACAGTGCATATTCATTTAAAAAACATTTTGGAAGAAAAGGTGCATTCACTCTTGTGTTCCCTTAACCTTAAAGGGGCCCTGCAATCATATTTAAGTGTCTACCTTTTTTGCGGTTTCCACGTCTCTTGGGGTTTGGGCAAGCCAGCGGGCACGGAGAGAGTAACTAAATATCACTGCGTCATATTTTAACCGGACGACACGGAAACCTCCTCCACCTACGGGGGCGACCCGCGGTGCCGAAAGCGCGCGATATGTGAAGTCTCTGGTCCTGGGCTTACTACTGGTCAGAGCCGCTAAAAACTTCTTTTTAGTCGAAATACAAAATATAAGTGGCGCGAACCGTTTCAATTATTTATAAAAGTAGTTTTTGTTCAGTATTTTAGATCAGGAAAGAAACAAATGCAATTCACAAAGTACGGAAACAAGAAATGACCCGTCGACATACCCGCCACCAAGCGGTGGAAAAGGCGGCGCATGCTAGAAAGGTGTAGTGGGATCAGGCACCGGCGAGCGGCGAGCGTAGAAAGGTCCCGGATGTATGCGGCGGCGCTGCAGTCGTATACGGGCTCGAGGATCCGACCGGTTCCGAGCGTACCGAAAGCCTTCAGCGAGAGGGTTTGGCTTGCGGTTTGGCCGTTTGGCGGAATGGCAGCGCAAAGTGGCTCCCGATCTGAACTGATCTTTACCCCGTGTTTGCTGTCGTTTGTGGCCAATGAAGTGTCATGCCAAATTAGTGTTTAATCGCGTAGCAAATGCAATGCGAGCCGCCCTGGCTGCCCGCTTCATAGAGCCTATCCAGAACATGCTTTAGTGGCGCCCTCTCGAGCCGTTGACACGGAGTGCGGCAGCCGTGAGCGCTCGCTGAGCTCACTACCCCTCCTCTAGTTCACGGCCACTCAAGCGACCAAGGACGTCATGAAGGAAGTTATTTTTTGCGTGTTTTTGCAATTTTAATTTGCCTATAACTTTTAAAATAAAGTGAAATTCGAGAAAAGAAAAGTTTCATTAAGTTACTACGTTCAGTGCGCTCAGGTTCGGTGCAAATTAAAAACCAGTCAAAAAGTCCGTGCAGGGCCCCTTTAAATCAGTGATGAGTCAAACTAACATTACGAATATCAACATTTTTCAATAAACTGAACCCATATTACAACAAGGCTTTTCTATGCTCAAAGTACACCGAGTTGTTGGCTATACCCTGTCTCACCTTCAGTCCGAGTGCAGCGGATGCTACAAGTGTCAAGCGACATTAAGCTCCGCATGTCACTCCGCCCAACCAGAAGATCACGTGATACTCTTCCAGTGCTGGATTGGCTAAGATCGCTCATAGCGTCCGCTAAATATGAAACAAAGTATAGCTAGCCTTCCTGCTTCACTAACATATAGTAGGTACTCACCTCGGTTACCATTTGTAACTTTTCGGAGCATCTCGATGCAATACACTGCAAGCCTGCGAGGACTCCATCACCTGAAGAATGAAAATGAAAGGAAGCAAGAAAACACACAGGCTCGAGCACTATACACATGCATCAGGCACGTAGCCAGGGGGGGGGGCGGCCTAGGGCCCAAGCCCCCCCCCCCCCCGAAATCTTCCATTTTGCTGGGACCTCCCCTCCCCCTCCCCCTCATACAGCATTTTGACATGGGTGGGCCCCCGAAACAAAATCCTGGCTACGTGCCTGAAATGCACAGTTCTTACTTGCAAAAGGTTTTGGGGACTTGCATGTGAAAGCAACGAAGGACATATGACACATGCCAAATAATTGCACAGGGCATGCATATATTAGATTAGACCACAGCCATTTGATTAATCAGCAGCAAACCTCCCCAAGTGAAAAATTAAAGTGGTTTTACAAGTGGTCCCACTTTATTCCAAGTGGTCCCACTTTACCTCCAACTGGTCCCACTTTACTTTGCAACTGGTCCCACTTTAACTCTAGGTGTTCCCAGCTTACTTTCAAATGGTCCCACTTTGGTTCAGATGTCCCACTTGAAATTTCCCACTTTAAGACAAATAGTCCTACTTACCATTTCAAGTGGCTACACTTTTTTTCTTCCTTTTCATTGAACAGGTGTAGTTTGCACTACATATTAAAATAGGCTTGTAAACGCGCGATTAGTTTAAATTGGCAAGTGTTTTGATTAAAGCCGTGTGGAGAAAACATTGTACATATTTTGCGTTTGGCAGCTCCCAGTTCGAAGTACCCATTGGGTCTAATTAGAATATCATTTGGTACCAATCGTAATAATATTTTTATTGAGTATTTAATAATCCGAATATCAACTGAAATAAATAAATTCCAAGTGGTAAATAATTTTATTGGGATTCAACCCAATCATGGGGCATTTCAATTAAGAGCACTTTCACATATTTTTTTAACCTCCAAATGAGGAAGACTTGTGCATGTAAATTAAATATGTCAAAATTGTTGGTTGCTTTTGCTCATTATCGCGTTTTTTGTTTGTTTTAGTTTTTGCTGGAATTGGCGCGAATTATCAGAAGCGTCTGTATACACTGGGCAGAGATGGCCGCCACGAACGCGCGAGCGCACATGGCACCTGTCGCACCGATGGCACTAACGGCATCTGCATGCATGCATGTTTACGGCAGAGATTCAAGAAAGTTCTGTTATGTTTTATTGCTGCTGAGTGCTGAATAGTGCGTTGATCATCACTTAATTGGGCCTGCCACTTCGTTGGAGCGGGAAGGATGGATAACAAACGGTTATGGGAGCAAGGTAAGGAAACTTCTTTGTTTCTTTTCTTGGTGCTTGCTGCATTGCAAATCGGCGATTTCGAATTAATAATATGCCGAGAAACCTTTAGATTTATGGTCAGTATAGGGTAGGAGCCTGACCGGATGAAACTTTACAGAAGAGAATTTTCGGAGCTGTCAGTTTGAAAGTCTATCCAGTGTAATTGGCTCCAAGTGCGAAAAAAAGTGTTTTAAGCATCTCCAAAATATATATAGATTCCTGAAAACACTGACACAGTCTTAGAGTTGTCTGATGGAACAGTTATGAAGGAATTGGTGGGAAATTTTGAATGAGGAAATGAGGTTTAGTGTCTCCGAAATTTGCTGTAATTCTTTATGATAAAATAACACTAGTAGGTCCTGAAACTTTGGGGTCTATATCACACGAACGAATCATGTTTTAGCGAAGAGACGTTACCGGGCTGCAACAGGTTAGTCTTTGAAATTTTCAGAAAGTTGGTTCTACGTTTCAAAACTTTGCATGATGCACCAACTGCTAGGGTTAGGTTCTGGCGAAGTTTGAGCTCGCCACGATCTGTAGCTTATCTTTGCGGTCAGAAAAACACTATTCTCTTTTCTAGCTCAGAAAGACGCAGTACACTGGAAACTTATTTTGTAAAACTGAATGTCATTTTAGAGCTGGAGCTAAATCTTTCGCTAGAAAACTTTATTGAAATTGAGGACACACCAGAAATTTGTCTCTCAAACCAGTGTAGTTATGCAGTATGTGTATAGTTGCAGCATATTAACTGTCCTAACCCCTTGCAGCAGAAAATGCCTCAGTGGCTCATAAGGAACAGCTAGTCACTGAGTATCCGAAGTATGGAGCCTTACATAGTCAACATGGTCACAGTTGTTTTTCTTTGCAACGTTAAAATACATACTCCTAATTATCTTCTACCAGAGTTCGCCCATCAATCGTGGATGTACTGCACATATTTCCGGCTGCTCTCCTTCAAGCAAGATAGAACTTTAGTGTATCCATATTTCTGACCAGTTTAAAATGCCGCCTGCAAAGCCTTGTTAGGCAGCTGTGGCTGCATTCTGCTTCCACCTCAAAGTCTAGATTTCTAAAGAAATAAACAGTCATGTTTTATGAAGGACAAGAGTTATTGTTGCTTATCTCAAGCTGAATATGAACACTTATATCCCATGAAGTCATTTAACCCTCTTGGAGCTCTTAGGAAAGCTAGAGAGAAAAAAATTGGATCAGAAGGAAACCACCGAACCAGAGGGCAATGCCTGAACAGGACGACGCCCGGAGCAAGAGGAGGCAGAATGAGTGAACGTCTTAATTTCAATTTAAAATGTCAAAAATCATCTAGTAGTGTTTCATTGTCCAGTTATCACAAACCACGGAGCAGTTTTCCCACATAGTGGTGCCCTAGTGGGTTTAAAATGGCAACACTCAATTGGGTTTCTTTTAAGTGGGATCAATTGGTATTTTTTTCAATGAGAAGTCCGAAATCACAAACGGGTTTCCCCTATTGGTTCCGATTGTCGGACACCGATTGGACCGAATGGTTATTTTTATCTGGGAAGTCCACAAGCAAGAGTTCCTACATCTGAAATGGTCCCGGTTCCAAAGTGGTCTCGGTTTTAAAGTGGTTCCACTTTCAAAGTGGTCCCACTCCAAAGCGGTACCATTCCCAAAGTGGTTTATGGAACTGGTCCCTACTTCCAAAGTGGTGCCACTTACAAAGTGGTCCCACTTGCAAAGTGGTTCCAGTTCCATAAACCCACTTTAAAGTGGTCCCACTTTAAATTTTAACCTGGGTCTGCTCGTATGACGCCTACTCCACGATAAGCCCCTATCTGATTGTAAGCACCTCGGCTGAGATTCGAAAGTATCAAATGAGGGCTCATACAGTGACATAGAAAGTGTTTGGAAAGTGGGAGGCAAAACTCGATTCTGCCCACCTTCCCCCGTACTGATCATTAGAGTTGTCTGAAATGTGTGGGAGCTCAACAGCCCTCCTGCACCCCGTTCCGATATCACTGGACCCGCAGACAGGCGCCTTTGTGTCAGGTGGCTGTTAGCCACATTACAAGTCCGTTATTTCATGCATAACTATATATGTATAAAAGATGTATGTGGAAGACCATCAGAAGTGAAACAGCAAAACTGAAAGTTCGAAATGAAGTTCCATGCTAAACCATTCACCTGAAAATGTCTCCGATAAGGATACCAGTTCCTCCTCCTTTCCAAACCTCATTATTATTGTGCACACTGTGTTCTGGCCAACCTCAAGGAGCTTTTTCAAATCCCGTTTCCACAGGACCTCAAATTCCATCAGTAGCTGCAAAAATGAGGAGTTTGAAAGAAGAAACATCAATATTCAGACCTTAGCAAACAGCTCACATTGCTTTTCAAGCCATAAAAGCTAAGTACAAGCTGCAAGAATTATTTTACGCAGTCCGAACATCGGCAGAAACAAAAGTTTTTAACTTAAATGTAGCCCCTGCATTGTGTAATGTGTGATACAATTTTCAGCAAGCCTCCTGAGAGGACCTACTGGCATGGAAACAATTTATGACAAAACATTAAAGGGGCCCTGCAAGCACTTTTTTACTGGTTTTTATATTTGCGCCGAACCTAAGCGCACTGCATGAACATAGTAACTTCATGAAACTTTTCTTTTCTCGAAATTCGCTTTATTTTAAAAGTTACAGGCAAATTAAAATTACAAAAACAAGCAAGAAATAATCTCCTTCATGACAAGTCCTTGGTTGCTTGAGTGGCCGTAACTAGAGGAGGGGTAGTGAGCTAAGCGAGCGCTCACATCTGCCGCACTCCGTGTCGACGGCGCGAGAGGGCGCCACTAAAGCATGTTCTAAATAGGCTGTCTACAGCGGCCAGCCAGAGCGGCTCTCATTGCATTTGCTGCGCTATTAAACACTAATTCGGCATGACACTTCATTGGCCACAAACGACAGCAAACACGGGGTAAAGATCAGTTCAAAATGGGGCCACTTCGCGCTGCCGTACTGCAAAACGGCCAAACCGCAGACAAAGCTTCTCGCTGAAGGCCTTCGGAACGCTCGGAGCCGGTAGGATCCTCCAATCCGTAAACGACCGCAGCGCCGCCACGTACATCCCGGACCTTTCCGTGTCGGCGCCTGATCCCACTACTCCTTTCTAGTATGCGCCGCCTTTTCCACCGCTTGGTGGCGGGTATGTCGACGAGTCATTTCTTGTTTCCGTACTTTATAAACTGCATTTGTTTCTTTTCTGATCTAAAATAGTAAACAAAAACTACTTTTAAAAATAATTGAAACGGTTCGCGACACTTATATTTTGTATTTCGACTAAAAACAAGCTTTTAGCGGTTCTGACCAGTAGTAAGCCCAGGACCTAAGACGTCACATATCGCGCGCTTTCTGTACCGCGGGTCGCCCCCGTCGGTGGAGGAGGTTTCCGCGTCGTCCGGTTAAAATATGATGCACTGATATTTAGTTACTCTCTCCGTGCCCGCTGGCTTGCCCGAACCCCAAGAGACGTGGAAACCGCAAAAATGGTAGACGCTTAAATATGATTGCAGGGCCCCTTTAAGGCGGACATGCACGTGCCAGTGCAGGTGTGGTTAGCGTAGTGGACGATAAATGTGTAGGGGCAATGAGAAGCCAAAAGGAAGACCAGCGGAGCTGTACTCGATACACTGTGTGCTTCTTCTTCGTCGTCGTCTGTTTTTCGCGCTGTTTCCTACGATGAATTCCCACCAACGCGCCCAACTATCCATTCTTCTATTATAGCTGGAAAGGTTGCCGCCATCTACGAGCGACGGCGGAAACCATACTGGTTGTGTGCTTGCTGCCGTCGCTTATAGATAGCGGTAGCTGTCCAGGTAGGTTTGTGTCGACATACACGGACACGATCCTGGGGAACCTAGCCCTTAACAGCTGCGCTGTAGAAACAATGCCTAACCAGACAAACTCTGATGTAGTGTGGCATATTAGCACTATTGTAATTAGGTAGAGATCGGACAGAATCTAGAGCTTACAGCAGTTTCCGAGGCAAGAAATAGAAACATTGAGAGCGCTTCTGTCAGGGTCATGGTCATAAGTGTCTCATGTCGTTCTTTTGCTGTGGCCAGGAGCCGCTCCCGGTAGTGAGCAGGGTCAACGGACGTACTGGACGTAGTAGCCAGCCACTGTTGATGTTTGGCAAGTGATTCCTCAGTCTCCCCATACACGATCAGGTGCTCTTGGTTCTGCACAGGTGAAGAAGCACAATAAGTTAAATGTTTTTAAAAGATTTCTGACAAAGCTTTCATGTCAACTCTTTCTCTGAACATGCAGGTGCGAGATGGAGAAGCTTCACCCAAATGCACTGGTGCAAGGCACTGAAACTTGATGCAAATGGCTCTGTCACAAACATTAGTCTCTGAGAGTTTCCTAGCATAATGGCTTGCATGTGATGTCATATCCGTCCTCCTTGCTGGTGTCAGAAGCCTGCCATTATTGCAATGGAAGCTGCGCTTGCTCGTTTCCGCTCGCTGGCAATGCTCGTTTCTTGTTTGTAGAATTAGTATACAGTAAAGGCTACACTCGAGAGGGTTTGGCCACCAGAAAGGACCAAAGTGACGTCAGTACAAGCTATGTATAGGAACCGTGCAGATCTAATTCAAGCCCCGACCAGGGCGCCCCTAGCGGCAAACGGGTTCGTTGCATCGGGGAACTTCTGCCAGTCGCTGCGTTGGTTGTGCGTTGTAGCGGGTTAGTGCTTTAATTTCTGAGATGGCTATTACGCACCAAGAAAGCCGCAACAATTTCTGAGTGATCAACTGCAACAGTACGTACAAGGGCACGCACGGCACAAAGTTCTACGGCTTCCCTTCGAAGCCCATACGAGGCGGAGTGCCGTGCGACTTGGGTGCAACTTATACGTCGATGCAGGTAAGTGGCATTTCTTACCTTGCAGTTCGTGTTTTGCTTTAAGCATGCTGACGAATAGTACAATTAACTTTTTTCTATTCTAGAGACGGTGGAACAGCATGGACACCTACGGCAAACTCTAAAATATGCAGCAAATACTTCACCGGAATCGAGAAGCGGAATGCGGTCGCCCACCCAAGCCCACCCTTGGATGTTTTCATCAGCCTACAGGAAGATACTAGAGGGAATCGCGGAACGGCGCGAAAACAATCGCCCCTGCAGTTATTGTCAAGCTGATCCAGAAAGTAATAAACATACATAATAGACTTCTTCCAAAACCGACGCGCCCCATTGCGGCGAAATACGACGTAGTGCGCTCTGGGAACCAGTTGGCCACTCAGTTTCGGTTTCGATTGAGCAGCTTCATCTCATGCTATCACGCCGCAACCGAACGCGCTGCTTGCGTTTTTCGATTATCTGACTTTTCACGAATGTACAATACACTCATTCTCGAGCGATACAAAACGAAGACCGGGGCACTTTACTTGGTTCCCGAAACATCAGACATTGTGCGTGCGTATGCAAACGTAGTAAGACATGGCTTAGTCACCTCACCCCACGAGTGCATCTTTGAGCTCAATGTCAGTAATCCCGTCTAGTACCAGTGAACTATAACTGATATTTGGTCACCTTGAGCCCTGCACATATTTTGTTTGCCAAACGTCTCCTTCTTGTTACTTCATTGGGCGAAAAGCAAGCCGCATCCTCACAGGAGTCTCAAAGTTGAGCCTAGCGTTGGCGCATGAACTTTCAAGGAAACGCAATAAATTCGACCTCACTACTGCACAAAAGTTACTATGATGTCTTCGTCGTGTCATCACATATCTCAAACTCAAATTTTATGCTGATAGAAGATTAAGTTTTCGCAAACACTGAGATCGGCTAGCTACAACGGAGGCCCTAACGAGCGTCCCCTACTCCTCGCTAAGCCTTTTTGGACGAGCTTTTACTGACTCCCAAGATCTGTGCCTGAACGGTGTGTCTGAAATTATGTCGGCATACTCAGTCAGGAAGAAAGTAAACACATAACAAATATTATGGCCTATTACCAACCGTCAAAAGCGCTTTGAATAATTTTGTTCGTTTGGCGCACCGCATAGGGGTTCATGCCCGTCCGGCGCACTTCCGGCGAACGGTGCGACATTCTTCACACAAGTGCTCGATTTTCGCTTTCTTAAAACGGTTTGTATGTGCGAATGTGCCTATATGGATAACTTTATGCGCATACGCAATGTTGAATATTAGTGGAATGCAAGCGGGTGGGGCTTCACTTCGTGCAGTGCTGCGGGGCAGTACAGGTAAGAGATGAGAAGTGTGTCCAAATGCAGCTCTTCAATGGCGACTCCGAGTTTTACCTCGCATACTCAGGCGTATTTAAAGAAACAGTAATTGCGAAAAGTTATATTTCGTCTATGGACGCACGAAACAAACATACTTCCTGATCAACAACACTAATGTAAAGGTGCGAGCTCGATGTGTGCATACTTATTGCTTGTTACAGCTTGTTGATTCGTACACAAGCAAGATCCCCGACCTTCGCAGCGTCGAGATTCCCAACACGGGCTCGTCCACATACCTCGAAATCTAACAGAAAGGCTCAAGTACAAAAATACAACAAGCATGCGCGTTAAGGCAAGCTATACGTCTCGGGCTTGTGCTAAAGATTCAAGGTCTGGCCATTTAGGTTAGTTTTTAGAGACCACAAATGACGCTCTCGGGACCAGAAAACATGAGATAACGGCCGACGCTCTGTGTATTATCTCTTGTCGACGTGTCGATCGAAACCGAAACCATGCCACTCTCCTCCCTGGCCAACTAGTTCCCAGAGTGCAACGCGCGCCGTGTTGCACGCAGGGATTTATGGAGGTAGTCTATTAGCGCTGTCCACTCAACGCCAACCAAGAAAGCTCTCTCACCTAATCACGCGAGGCTCAAAGTGTTTTTGCGGGCGCGCTCAATTTTGTCTGCGGAGTACGGCACGCCGTGACATCCACTTGTCCGTCGAAACGGGCCTCCTTCGCGTCATACATGCGGCCAGATTCACGAAGGAGTTTTCCCTTCGTCATATTGGCACCACAGAAGCTTTCTGGATTCGTAACTGCCTTAAACTCCGTCGTAATCACCACGGGAACACTGTCCGTTGTGCTGCTCGTCGCCATTGCATCTCCTCGATGATTCTGCACCGGCTACCAAAGAAGTTTTTCGGATTCATAGTCGCCAAACGGCCAAACCCCGACAGGGACACCATCCACTGTGCTGTTTGTCGCCATTACTTCCCGATGATTCTGCGCCGGCGGCACCGGCTACCGAGGAAACTTCCCGAAATCATAACTGCCTTAAATCCCGTCATAATCATGACGGGGACACTGTCCGCTGTGCTGTTAGTCTATTGCTCCCCGGTGATTCTGCGCCGGCTACCGCTAGGTGGCGGCAAACAATAGGCGACCGCCGCGACGCGGACGGCATGCTCGCTTTCTATAGGATTCGACCTCTAATCGGAATCTACCTATCTCCAAGTAAATCTGGTATGCTGAAATTCACCATAAACTAAGTAATTTTTCAACAACCTCTCTGGCTTCCAATTATGGTATTGGCATTGCTGTGTCTCATTTCCATCATAAGCCTCATTTGTTTTGTCTTTTATAAATTAAAATTTCCATGTTAGCAGAAAGAGCAATGAGAGACCAGTGTAAAATCGGTCAAGCTTACGTGCAAACGACACAGCTTTTTGTTGCGTTGCTGAGCCTGAGTGTTCGGACGCTTTGTGCCGAACTTGTCTCGCATCTCCTGGATTTTCACGGCTGCTGTCGATGCTTTCCTTCTCATATTTCTGAATTTGTTGGAGAGCTGCTCAATCCAAGCCTGCTGTATTGAATAAAATTCCAAGAACTTCAACACTCTTTTCTTGCCATACAGAATATTTGAGCTAAGTTAATAGTTTCTTTACCTGTCCATCTTCATCTGTGCAGTCCCTGAGGTGAGGGTATTTCTCCAGTAGCAAGTCCACAGAACGCCGGTAGAGGCGTTGCGATGGATACCTTCAAATAAATGTCAGTTTTAGTACCCCCACACTCTGTTTTTCAATAGGGCCTTATCAGAATATGCAAGCTTGAATTCTTTCAACAGCAAACTTATTCCATCAGCTCGGGTACACATACTGCAGAATGTATGTAATGTCCTCTGAGACTGCATGTGTGGAAAATGTCTTATAACCAGACAGGACAGTAAGACAAGCTTACCAGGTTATCCTAAAGCACTCTTGGAAGAGTTGTGACACAATGTACCTCCGTGCTTTTCCAGATATGGGAGTTCCTTTGCTGATCACACTTTCCCAGTGCTTGAAATCAGGTAGGACAAACTTAAGGTAGTCATTCTTGTCCTCAAGTGGCACGGATGCCATTACTGATGGCTGTGGGATAGCACTGCTGAAAGAAATTAAGATCAACAACCTGCATGTTAGCTTTATGAAATCAACAACCTGTATGCTAGCTTCATGAAATCAACAATTCGTTTGCTAGCTTTGTTTTCTCACATAATAGTAGCATGGCTGTTTAACCACCAACATTATCTGAGAACAAAACTGCATGTATACCATAAGGTGTCTTCTTATATCTTACTTTGCGAAAGTTATTATTTATGAAACTAATATAAGGTAACATAATAGAGCACCACAGATGTAGTATGATGCACTTAATGTGCTGTGCACCTAGTTTTTAAAGATTCATTTATACGCTTGCAATATTAAGGTTACCAAAAAAAATATCTGAAGATGAAATTGCCTACCTGTGTTGAGTTGAGTCACTGACTTCGAAGTGATCTCCTCTGGTTTCGTTTCTGTTTTGCGAAATCTAGGTGAAAGAAATGAGTGCATGATATCTAATAAGGTACAGAGCAGCACACATTTCAGGTTTTCATTTGAAAGACATTTATTAAATAATGTCATGCATTATTGGTAGTTGAATCCCATTTCCCCCGTAGTGCGGTTTTGCGATAATGTATATTCTGCTCCAC
>JAZHYW010000350.1:0-18372 GCA_037355805.1 Ixodes ricinus
GCAACCAGCGTCGTAAGACGTAGTACTCAAAAAGTCCAACAAATATTAAGCAACCTTTGCAGCAGCTTCGCTTGTCATTAATATGTAAAAGGTTTTTAGGTTGAGTTCTCCACCTTGAGCTCCCGAAATTTTTGACAGTCTTCTGAGGAACAATCCGAAGACGTTGTGGCCGTCTGTGATAAATTGTACATGAAGTGTACAACTACAGCCACTCTCGGCATGTCACTGGCCGAAAGTCAATGGCCAGTAGCTGGCCAAACGGGAATGGCCAGGAGCTGGTCAAAAGTGAATGGCCACTGGCTGGTCAAAAGCAGTCTTGTACACGTTACTAAAAAAAGTAATCGATTACAATTACTATTACTCTTGGCTAAAAAGTATTCGATTATATTACTTGATTACTGGACAGCAAAAGTAATTGGACATTACTTAAAGAAGTAACCATTACTTTTCCGATTACTTTATAGTGTGAAGACACATCCTTAGCGCTCGTAACAATGAACTACTTCCAAGCTATATTTCCCATTTGCGCAAGTATTGAAGAAGAAAAACTGGTTCCCTCTTTGTTGTCGTTGCACCTTCACAATGCGGACACAAGCATAGAGTTCGTTTGAAGAAGTTTAATGATTTGGGCGTTCGCCAGTGTGTGTGTGTGGGGAGGGAGGGGGAGCGGAGGGGTTCTAGATCTTGTTAAAGGGTAACTGCAAAGAAAAAAAAAGTGTTTTTTTAAACAGCCTAATTGGGACAAGCATGTCACGAAACAAATCTTCCGCGAAAAAACAATTTTTTTCTAGCAATATTTGCGCCACAGGACGTAATTTAGTCGCAGTCCCAACCTCTCCGCATTTGAAACTCCCGCTCTTTCGACGCCCGCGGAGTGGCTGGTATACGTCACTCCGTGACGTATAGCAGCTACTCTGTGACGTTTAATAGCAACTTTGCGGCGCGCGATTCAAAACGGGTGAAACAGCCGCCAACTAAAATCACTCCTGCGCAATAAATATTGCTGTAAAAAATTTTGTTTTTGGCGGAAAAATTGTTTTGTGACATGCTTGTCCTAATTAGGCTGTTTAAAAATACACTTTTTTTTTCTTTGCGGTTACCCTTTAAGCTTGAGCAAGGGTTGTCGCTCAAAGTTTGCGTCGCTCATTTTATTATTCACATGTTGATGAGCTCGCATGTTATACAAAAGAGCAGCAGCTCCAGGATTTGAAACGGATAATGTGTAGAAAACATAAGCGGAAGAGATCGCCCCGACCACTTCTCCACTCGAAACATTGCTTGTCACAAAGACCACGTAGGGGAAATGGGGAAATATTTCAACTGCCTTTGTTACATTTTGCATCCGCTTTAGGCATTCTTCGGTTTTGGTTCTCTTACGGGCTGCGAATAAGTACCCTAAGCAGGATTTTTTTAATTTTTTTATTTCTGTGTGTATGTGCATGAGGGGGCTAGTTTGAACGAAGGACTTACAAAGCTACATTCTGCTCCCTCAAACTTCGCCCTGCATGCCCTTTGTCACGCACTGTGGCTTCCCTGTGGCTCCCCACCCCAGTCCCAGCTCGAAAAAAAAAAAAAGGACATTCTACAGAAACTGTACATAGAAAGGGATTGACCTCGTTTCCTACAGCTCCGCAAAAATCTTAATTTTTTTCCGTTCAAAAAAAAAAGAAGCAAATTTTATTTTTGTCATTTCAGAAAAAAAAAAAGCGTGTGCCCGGGGAGGGGGGGGGGTTCCGTGGAAAAAATAGTAACGGTTACAAGTAATTTTATTACTTCAAAAAGTAATCAAATTACTCTTGTGATTACTGCCTAATAAAAGTAATCAACTGATTACAAAATTACTCCAAAAGTAATCGATTACAAGTAATTTGATTACTTGTAATGCGTACGGTACAAGTCTAAGTGACTGGCCAGAGTGGATGGCCAGTCACTGGCCAAAGGGAATGGCCAGTCACTGGCCAAAGGTGAATGGCCAGTCACTGGCCAAGCGTGAATGGCCAGTCACTGGCCTAAAGTGAATGGTCAGTGGCTGGCCAAAGGTGAATGGCCAGTCACTGGCCAAACGTGAATGGCCAGTCACTGGCCTAAAGTGAATGGCCAGCGACTGGCATAAAGTGAATGGCAATTCACCAGACGAGGACCAAAACACTGCTATTGCCGAGCACTTTGTCCAGGATCGGCCGTCGAAAATCTGGTTGGCCATAGTACACTTGCCAGCGATGGCCCATTCACAACGTGCTGCTTGGGAAGCTACAATTAAGCTCTTTCTTTTTAAAATAATTTTAATATTTTGCGCTGAACATATAACGCGGAACATTTGCGTAAAAAACGAATATCTAGAAAAAACTTGCAAGTTTAAAGTCGCTTTCCAAAAAAAAACACCTTTCATTTTTTTAATTTTTTATTCACAGTTAGGTAATATACTAGTCCGTCAGGAACTACAAGCAGAAATTGTAATATATTGTTTGTATGGCTGCTGTTAGAACTGGAATCTCGTGCTTGTTGAGTTTTGAACGTGACTTCGCATAGACGCTCAGCTGAGCATAATTTTGACCTATGTAAGGTTTTCTATTTAACGTTAGTACTTACATCAATATTTGAGCTTAAAAGCCAGTAAAGCAACAACATTTATCCGAAGAATACTTGCTTGCTTGGCACTGGCGCGATTTGCAAGGTGTGTGAGATTCGCCCAATGTATTTGTGGAGAAGATACGTAATATCTAGACTCCCGGACAAACTTAAGTCGAAAAGAAAGAGTCTAAGTAACCCGGCATGAATCACTGTAAATAGAAATGAAACCTAAACACATGACTAACACATTTGAAGCCTTACACGCTACGAAATGATCGTTACTTTACGAAAGAATCCGTACGTGCACAAAATAAACCGCACTTCCTAAGCGTTAGATATTAAATCGTACATATGTATATGCACTGCATATCTGCTTGACATAAAACAATATGGCAATTGCATATCAAGTTCTGTATTTCAAACTCAAAGCCGAAAGCAAAAGGCCCCATAGGAACTCTCTAACGATCTGCACCTGTTCATGGGTGCGTCTTTTGTCGAAAACGAAAAAGAAAACGTCAAAATAGGCCCATTTTAAACGTGGGTCTACCAACGGCTCAGCATTTGGCGGCAATCGAAGTTGACGTTTATTACCACCTACGTTGCGAACTCATCTGTAAAATAACAAGCATTCAGTCACGCTGTGGCGGCTTACATATTTGTCTGTTGTTTGGCAGGAGATCCCAATTTAAGGAAACCGATAAGTAAACCCACGCTCGGTAACGGGAATGAGACTTCAGCTACAAAACAGACCTTTATGAATCGCAAATCATGCTCATGCTTAGCGGCAGCACGTAATGTGTTTTTATTTTTTTCTTTTGCAAACGTCGTTGCTGGAGTGTTACCTGCAAAGAATACCCAGAGAAACCTTGTGAACTGAAACAGCGAATATCGAAGGAAGTCGTACTTAGCTTGCAATCCTAACACATGTTGAACTACGGCACAGCATCAAACTTGGAGCGCGCTCCAGTCACAAAATATGGTGAGCACACTCAAGAATTTGGCGAAAGGACAATTTTTTTTCTGTTGTCTTGTGGTAAGCAATAAAACTTGAAAATATAGAAGTCTAACTCACCTTACCGGATTTCGTGGGCGTTACAGATATTCCCCGATATTGTTGTGCGCTTTCGCTGGTTGCTCGCGCAACCTACAATCGAGCAATGGTACCCTGATGAATACAGGAGCATTAATTAAATTTAGGAGATCGAAAACGAGAGGAAATGAGGGCGAAGCAAGCGGCCGTGGGGCATCGCATAATCAAATGCGCACATCCGAGGATTCTTCTTGCTTTGAACAGTTCAGCCAGGAGGAAGGAGGACCGGTAGTCCTTTCCCTATTCTCTCTCGCCCTCTTTCAGTAAAACGGTCTACATATACACTAAATATATATATATATATATATCGCTTTTTTTCTTATTTAAATATGGATTTTAAGGTTCTGTTTTCATTTTACTGATTGAAGCTAAGGTCTCAAGAACTCCACAAATATTACAATTGTGCTTTGACTTATGTTTTTATAAAAAAGAGAGGAACACTCAGAACAAAGTGGGGCACCACGCACCATTATTATAATTATTATAATCATTAAATATGATCCTGCGCTAGGCCACGCATGATTATAATTTTAGGCTTTCTGTGATGATTATTGCAAAGTGGTCTGTCGCGATGCTTAGTCTCATTTAAAAAAACAAAACCGCGTATGGTTGACATTTTTATTTTATTTTCAGGGATACCCAGTGTGCGGACGTTAGCTTTGCGCCTTAAAAAGAATCTAGCAATCCGCCTTGGCGTGCATTTAGGCGTATACTTCTGTGCGTGGAGAATTCGAGATTCTAGAGAAGTAGGTGTTTTCAGTGTTCGTTAAAATACAACATTAACAAATATTTCACAAAACACTGATTCCGGTCTCCTACTTATGCAATAACAGGATATCAAAAAAGCGCGTACCGGGGTAGGGGTCGATAAAGCGGAAGGTCTCGTAAAATAACCAAAGGAGTGCCGTGTACATCCTTTTCGCGTCAGCGTGCGCCTGTGGCCGGTCCCAGTGAACTGTGACCGTAGCTCCCACAAATCAATAATAGGCGGCCCATGAAGCAAGGACATTGAACGTCTCTTGTATCCATCAATCAGTCTCGACAATGGACAATCAGAAAAGGCACCTACTTCATGGTGTGTCTCTTCCCCGTTTTTCACAACGCAAAGCAGAGTTCCTGGGGACTAAAGATAAAAAACGAAGAAATGATAGGACTGCTCTAAGAGCGATGATAGAAATCGAACGACCCGGAAGGAAAAGTCCATCAATATAACACTGTCTGGCAGTCTATGTTTTCTAGTGGACACCTGTCTCTGCCTGATTGTACGTCAAGCACGTCTGGTTGGCCAACAAGTTACTCTGACCGACAGTCAAACTCCAGTCAGACTCCGATTGTCGGCTTTCTGATGGTTTCCTGGTGGCAGTCGGCCGCTGCGAAATGCCGTCAAGATTTCTTGGTGGCGATTCTGACTGTACATCGATTGTCTCTGACTGTACGTCAAAAAGCTTTGACGGGCAGACAGACGTACGGTCAAAGAACGTACAGTTCGTTCGGATACCACTATTTCGTCAAATTTATGAATACGAAAAATAATATATGAACGAGAAAACAATTTCGGAACGTGAGCCCATAAAACCGCTGATGTTAGAGATATGACAAGCAGGGCTCCCGGCAACCCTGATCAGCAGCCCGCCGAAACGCCACAAACATGCCGAGCACGCCAAACGTGCCACTTTCGCTTCGCCCAGAGAAGCTTTGCCGAGCTTTCATGAACGATCGATCTCAACTCGTTTTGTTTGCGCGCTTGTGCCACTCAGTCAATCCAGCCTGGGCTCTACAATATCTTATGTTTTAGTAGAATTTCTCCTCGACAAGACCCAGTCTGTCGTGAGTTCCGACTATGTAAGGAGCTTTAGCGGTGGAGTTGAAGACGACAAGGTGTACCAGGTCTCTGGGCCGGAGACGCGTGAACAAAAGGAGGGTTCTACGACGCGAAAGTACTCTACATGGCAGGTGAGTAGAACTGAAGTACGGCGATTGATGTACGAGTGCTTTGCATAAAATGCCGAAGGCTTAACTGCATATGCAGCCGAAGCATTCTTTAGAGCGATGCACTCATTGTCGGAACCTCGCGCTGCAATATTGAAATGCTCTTGACTCGAGCTGAGAGGTTTAGGCTAGAAAGTTTATACCTTTCTATCTGGTGTGGGCTATTGGCTTTACCGCTGTGTCGCAGCTCATTATTATTGTTTCACGAAGAGCGCGGACAAAAAGCATCCGCCAGCGTAGTTCAGATATCTCTGCTGCTCGCTTTCGTCCTTAGAAAGAAGCCAGGGCTGTTTGTCGTAGCATGCATGCTTGCTCTCTAGCTTCAACGGAGTCGCATACGTTTTGTGATTAAAAGTGTATATGGTCGTCCCGAAAGGTTCAGACATCGAGGGCGTTTTTCTGAAACATGCTTTAGGTGCATGTGGAACCGTTTGTAAATGAATGTCCCAGTACAAAAATGTCAGATCGGAGCGGTTCCAGTACGGATCCGCGCGGTTTTAAACTTGTAGACAGTTCCGATCCGCGCGATTCTGTGTGTAACCAGTCGGATCCAGTGAGACGCAACGCACTGGAATCGCACGCTAATGGGTGAATCCAATCCGCTCCCATTGTTCCAGTATAGAGTCTGCTCCCAGCCAGCGGGCGCGCACTTGCGTGACTGGAGGAGGGGTGGAAGGGGTTTGGGGGGTGGGTCGGGGGTCGGCAGGGAACTTTCGCGGTCTCTCGCAGGTCACGTTTCAGGGGCAGGCGCATCCGCTACGCAGGCGCTGCGAGCGGGCGTTCTCTGTGCGCGCCTGTCTTGTCTGTTGCAGAGTTTAGTTTTTTCTTCGCTCTCGTCGGACTGTCGGTCGGCGCTCGCCCGGCGGCGGCGTTCTGCGCTGCGGGCGCACGGATACTGACGCGTCCATCGTTGCCCTGGGTGGATACCTACTGACCTCGGCTTTGAATCTTTATATAGTGTGAAGCTGCAGACCCATGGCACTTCGTCTCGGCATCTGGATGCGCTTGGCGCTGGTGTGCTTGGTGACAATGCTTGGACAACTCGGATACCGCTTGCCCGACGGAACTTCCCGATGCACTCAACACTGGATACTGTGCTTGTGCGTGCTGTGTGTTTGTTCCGTCCACTGTGTTTGGTGACGAAACGCGCCTTGCATTGTCTGTTGCAGTGGGCGGCAGCGCTTCGAGAGCTTAGGTTCTGCGCTCCCGTCGGTCTGCCGGCGGCGCTCGCCCGGCGGCGACGTTCGCGCTGCGGGCGCACGGACACTGGCGCGCCTATCGTTGCCCTGGATGGATACCCACTGACCTCGGCTTTGAATCTTTATATGACTAAAACTATACGCACTCCGGAGTGCATTTCGGACGAGATGGCTATACGCACTCCGCTAAACTCGTATAAAACGAATGGTCACAACGAGTTTTTTCAGCGATGGCATAGCATAGGGGCTAAGGCGTCCGCTTTGTACGCAAGTGGACGCGGGTTCGATCCGCGGTGGGCGTACTTTTTTTTTTTTTTCATTTTGTTTTATCGAGGCATAATGCGATGTTTACGACATTTCTTTTTTGCGATAATGTTGTCGACGAAACTTCGCAGAATTAAATGGGACTCCCTTTCCGGAGGTGCGATCGGGGACAGCGGGGCTTGGGTTGCCGGCCGGACGCCGCGAAGCGGCGTGTACTGGTTACGTTTTGTAATTAGCAGCCAATACTGTCGCCGCGAAGCGGCGTGAACGCAGGCGGGGGCTGGGTTAACACGCTCCCCAGTGATACACGCGCCGTTCGAAAAGGGTGGCCCGACGGGCATGAGTTCTCGGCGGAGTGCGTATAGCCATCTCGTCCGAAATGCACTCCGGAGTGCGTATAGCTTTACTCATCTTTATATAGTGTGAAGCTGCCGACCCATTGCAGTTTGGCTCGGCATCTGGATGCGCTGGTGTGCTTGGTGACAATACTTGGACAACTCGGATACCGCTTGCCCGCCGGAACTTCCGATGCACTCAACACTGGATACTGTGCTTGTGCGTGCTGTGTGTGTGTTCCGTGCACCGTGTTTGGTGACGACGCCTGGACGACCGTGTGCGCCGCCGGAATTACCGCTGCGCTCACCACTGGACTCTACAAAATATTTCGTGCTATGCCCTTAGCCGTTACAACCGAGAGATCGTCGCAATTTCAGACCCAGTCCGCCTGGGTCTGAAATCGCGACGATCTCTCGGTTGTAACGGCTAAGAGCATAGCACCAAATTCTTTTGTAGAGTCCAGTGGTGAGCGCAGCGGGAATTCCGGCGGTGCACCGCCTAGGTCTAAAATTGGGGCTGGAAATGCGCGGTTTCAGGGTGGATACGAACTGGTGCCCCAATTTTGGGTCTAGGCGGAACCGGCATTTTTCATTCCGGCCTGTATCTGACATTTTCGTACGGGTCCCTTTTACCTGAAAAACGCAAATTTGGAAGGTACATTCCATCAAAGACCACCACATACGTAATTTGGGACATTCCATCAGTGGCAGTCAGACGTCATCTGATGGACCATCAGGGCACGTTCCACCAGGGCTGCTGACTGGCAGTCAGACGTCATCTGATGGACCATCAGGGCACGTTCCACCAGGGCTGCTGACCGGCAGTCAGTCGTCATCTGATGGACCATCAGGGCACGTTCCACCAGGGCTGCTGACTGGCAGTCAGTGTCCCAAATTACGTATCTTGATGGAATTTTCAATAGGAAGGAATGGCGAATGAAGAACTCAAAGGCAGGCCTTCTACAGCTCAAATGTAGCTTTTGTATGTTGCCTTATAGAGCTTCCTGTCAAAAGCGAGTGACATAGGTACGTATTTTCTACTGATGTGAAATTAAAAACGCTTGCGCAGTTTAAAAGTTCTATACGTGGTTTCACATTACCGTGTGATTCACGACAGAAATACCTTTTCAATAACAATTGCTGATTTATGACGTTTTTGCGAGTCTGTAAATTCCGTTCGTTTGATTCAAGTACGGCTTAGTCAATAAATACAATGGAGCTCTACGGACCGTCCGAAATGTCATTAGATTGTTTTACATTGCTAGAATACACCACATTAAAAAATGACAAAGCCCTGTTTAACAAAAAATCTCATAAGCATGAATCCGTTTTCGACTGCTCACAATTCAATTTCACATAGTCCTTGTTCAAATTGTACTACAGTTATTTTAGGGAACTAAGCAGCAAGTCGGTTTGTAATTATGTCAAAAGGGCAGGCAAAGAAAAAAGTGAAAGCCGTTTACGATTCCTAGTAAAGCCGAACCAGAAGCGCAGCTCTTGAGGAGGAGGATGGGAAGGGTAATGAGGGGAGGGTATACTTTCCTCCTCGTCCTCCTTCTCCCCTCATTCTTCGATCTCCTCCAGTGGTGGTCACGTGACCTTAGAGAGGGGAGGGGTAACATAATCTTGGGGGGGGGTCACATGACCTCGGGGGGCTCGCGCGTAGTATCATGGGACATTTCCCATAATGCACCCCACATTCTTCCTTCTCCCCTCACTCTTCAATCTCCTCCCGGAGGGGGTCACGTGACTTTGGAAAGGGGGAGGGGTCACGTGATCTGGGGGGGGTATCACGTGGCCCCGGGGGTCACTCGCAGCATCGGAGGGTCACGTGCCCTAGGGGTCACGCGCATTCGGGGGGCTCGCGCGGTGCATCATGGGACATTTCCCATAATGCGCCGCGCGGCTACGCCGACGGTTACGGTGACGCCGCTCGCCGGACAGCAGGCGCCTAAGAGCTGCGCTCTAAGAACCTTTGGTCTGCGCTTGAAACGTGTTGACACATTTTATGCATAAAGTTCTCTGAAAAGTATTGCATTGTAACAAATAATACCAGATATTTCTTTTTCCTTTTTTTACATTGAACTTTTTCTTTTTTGAACTCAATATGCCATGTTTACTGGTAGCAGAGATCTAGCAAAGGCCCTAGATGACCGCTATGAGCTAGGAGCAGACCTGAAGAACCTGACGTAGAAGAGATCAAGGACTACTACGATTAATGCCAATTAGTTAAAGTCATTAAATTTAGCATAAATGAAATGCAAAAAAATAACTTAGTACAAACGATTAAAAGGTCACGAAATCGTCGCCAACATATTCAGGATGAGAAAAGTATTTGAACAAGACAAAAAATAAAGAAATCTTGAAAGCGAGTATCAACTAACACAAAGACATTCCGCAGACATTTGAGACAGAATTCACGAAGTATATCGCTCCTGGTAGGGGCCGGTGCGGTCCCGGCCTCGCCGGTTCGGTCTCATCAGACCTAGAGCGCAAGCTCTCCTTAGGGCGAAAGTGGCCAGTCCGAAATGCCCTAAATCCAGCCAGTACCCCAAACTTACTAAGGCCCTAAATCGGGCATGGCTAATGCTACGTCTTTACACGCCGACGCCGGTGCTTCTCAAGTTCCCAGGGACGCCCATATGTTCCCGGTACCGGCCGGATTCTGGCATTTGAGAACGGTCAGTTTGGCCCCGTGGGGCGTTGGCCTGGCATGCCGAGAGCAGGTGCCCTGGGAAGTTTCCGGCACCTGCGGAATTAGCCGTTTCAGACTTCCCAATTTTGTCCCGTGCTGCAATTCCGTCGCCGAGCCGGGAAAACTACCGGCAGACAGGGAGCATCCCGACTTCAACTGGACTGTGCTACATGGACGATAGCTAGTGTGAAAAACTGCTGTGACCTCTACCTCTATCGGTCACTCAATACGACTGTCGGTCCCTGGGGAGCTACTGCTCGGTTGAGAGGAGGTGCATATCACCGGGTGGGAGAAGACGGGCTGAATAAAAGCGGCTGTGTCTCCAGGGAGGGGAGCTTTAATGCGATAGCGTTTAGGAGCTCGTGTCTCAAACATTCCGGCGTCGGCGTTAGCGTCGGCGTCGGTGGAATGAACAAAATCCCATACTGCACCGCGCGGAGCCACATGTGAGGTCACACGTTGCTGTGTTGTCATGACGTAATCGACCCGCTAAATTTAGCGATAAATGTTGTCCCTCTAAGTTTAGCAGAACTTTTGCTCCGCTGAATTCGGCAGGAGATTTTCGCAAAAATAGCGGAAAACTTACCTGCCCAAATTTGGCGGGAAAACTTCCACGTGACGCTACCGACTAGACCACGCACACACGCTTGCACGGCTTGGGAACGAGCGTGGGTGCAATGAGAAGCTTTGCGAACGGGGCCCGATAACGCTATCGCGTTCCACTCTTAAAGGCGAAGCTTCAGTGTCCCCCAGTTTCTTATCAGTCACTTCGCCTATCCGAGCCAGAGAGTTAAAACTTAGCTTCTTCTCAACCAAGTTGGTGACGCACTTCAGAATACAAATCCCTAATTAAAACGCCTGCAAAAAAACAAAAACTTTGGATTACACAAACAAGTTAAATGATAGTGCAAATCAACATCTCGGGCACCAGTTGCACATAAATACCAGTCATTTATTGTGTAGAAAATACTAATGACATTCCATTCTTAAATGTTCCAACTGATGCCCCTATTCGGCAGTGCAACAAAAGGAAAACGAAACGCAGGTGAAGATCCTGGGTTTGACTGCATGTCAAAGCATGAATTGTATTGGGCACATAGTTCGGTAATTTGATAAAGAAAAAACCCATAGAGCGATAGACCTGAAATATGATATCATCAGTCCATGTAAAAGCTAATCCTATCTACATGCCTTATATCAAGTCCTGTGAATGAACATTTTTGAAGTAGTGTGCTGGGCATGCGAACGCTCTCCTTAAGCTGGCAGCGAAAACTAGAATTAATATCAGTGCAAGAGTTGAGTTTTCCCTTTTGCCTCCTCTTCCACAAATCTGACCCTGCTAAAATTACAGAAGTATCGTTCTCCTCACAGAAAAATATCAAAGGTCTAGAAATATGGGTGAATTATTTCATGTCAGTGCGAGCGGCGCGCCAAGTTAGTGCAGGAAAAGATCGTGGCAAATTAACGAAAATATGAAAACAGTTTCAACCTGAAGCCTACGTCTGAAGACCTTTTCGAAGTAGTTGACTAACCTATTCTAACAGTCGAGTGGTCTAACGCTCCATCTCATCATTATTTTGGTGCGGGGTGTCGTAAATTCGATTACACTTTTCAAAAAAAATGTTCGATGTTTTTCATTTTTTTTACATTTTTGACATTTTCAATGCAAAATATTAAAGACATTTACAAATCTCTGTATCGCGAAATTAGAGCGCAAGCGCTTGAGGGCTAGGAGAGGAGGGTATGCTCCCTCCTCCCCTGTCCTCCTCTGCTTCTCGTTCTTCCCTCCTTTCCTTCTTCTCTCCTCCTCTTCTCCTCCTGATCCTCCCATATTCCTCCTCTCCCTTCTCCTTCTCCTCCTTCGATCCTCCTTCTCTTTTTATTCTCCTTCTCTCTCCCCTACTCCTCCACCTTTCTCTCTCCTCCCGCTCCTCCTCTCCTCCTTTCTTTCTCTCCTCCCCTACTCCTTTTCTCCTCCTCCTCCTTCGCACGTGACATCAATTTCCCGCTAAATATAGTGAGAAAAACAATGTGTTCTTAGGTGACGTGCTACCAAGATATGTGACGTCATTTTACTCAAAAAATTTACCTTAGAAACTGAATTGGTGTAGATGTCACGTGACGTCAATTTTCCCGCTAAATTTAGCGGGGAATTATTTTTGTTGTTGAGGTTACGTGACGTCGATTTCCCCCCGCATCTGGCGGAAATACTGAATTTGTGCATCGGTGACGTGACACCACGACATGTGACGTCATTTTCCCCGCTAAATTTAACGGAGACACTGAAGTGGTGTTGAGGTCACGTTACGTCAGTGTTCCCTCTAAATATACCGGGGAAATGTTTCAGCTAAATATAGCGGGGAAACTGTAACGTCCCATAATGCAACGCGGGCGTTTACGCCGACGCTGACGGCGGCGCCGACGCAGCTCAACCCTTTATAGGGAGCCTAAGAGCGGCGCTCTAAAAATCATAATTTAAACACAATTGTTTTATAAAACAAAATTATCATCTTTTTCGCACACAGATTAAAACACCCTCGTCGTTTTATATTGCTGCTGTGTTGCTCCTTCATGGGTAAAATATTGGTGCCGTGAAAAGAAAGTGTTCAGGTCCTTTATAACTGTTGCGCACACAATTTCAAGGTGAAGCACCATTTTATCAACACCGCGTCAAAATCGACCCCAGTACTGATTAATTCTTTCTCTCCCGTTGACCACTCTTTGTTGGCAAGGGATCAATCTGTTTATTCTGCATGTGTACTTGCACTTCTATCTAATGCCTGTAGACATACTCTTGGTGTAAAAAAAGAAAGAAAGCAAGCCCTGTACCATTGGGTGTTCACAGTTGCTCGTTGGGCTGGTCATAGAGCGCAGAATATAACTGATTTCGGCAGCGGGTATCCGTCAGAAAAAACACTATTGATAAGTTCTGCTTTTATTCGCCAGAAAAGTGATAGGCCTTATGTTATCGCGCCCTCAAGGCATCCGCGTTTCATCGGAGAGGGAGAATGGCTACATTGATAAAAAAAAATGACGGTCCTTGATTTGGCAGGAGTTAATGGCACACTAAAGTTCACTTGTCATTTAAAACAACTCTGTGTCTAAAGGTACATCGGACGTATCCAGAACCCGAAGTCTAAACATACGTCGGACGCGTCCGGATCACAGAGTCTAAAGATACGTCGGACGTACGCGGGACCCGTAGCCGCGATTCTAATTCGGGGTATTCGGGGCACCAAGTAATATGCCGTATGCGTCGCCGACCACTCAACGGACTCAACCGGCTCAACTGTCGAGTTTCACGACTGCGTTAGAGAGAGAGAGTACGAAAGTGACGAAACACGAACCGTCGTGTGCCGTTTCTGGCCGTTTCCTTCATTGGCGGTCGAAGTTACGTTTCGTACAGACATGCAAAGCATGCAGTGTGCGAAAAAACATCAGCGTTTCATGGCTCCTGTCTAACAATTTTGGCGCTTGTATGAAGCAACATTCCTTTACATGCATCTGCTGACTTAAGAAACCGACAAGAGCGAGCACTACAAACTGGAAACGAATCATTCCAACTTCCAGTGCATTCTAGCACCAGTGAGGAGGACTGCTTTGATGTTGAGTGCAAGCCATGTATACCAGACTAGACTAACCTATTGTAGGTCTGCTACATATAAAATAATAATTTCCCATGGGAGTATTCACTGATCTAAATGGCAATTGTTGGATCACGCTTCCCCGTTTGGTCGCTGCAGCGCGAGTGAAGCCACCGGACGGTCATCTTGCTCATAGGCAAATTTTGGTTTGCTAGCATTGCAGAGGCTGGCGGCATCATGCTGAAGACACGTTTTCTACTCGTTCGTCTTCATTTAAAGGAGTTTTTAAAACCCCGTGTAAGCGTTGAGACCTGCCGTTGAGAACAAATGAAAATTGTCGAAAGCAAGTTTCGCAGGTCTCGCGGCGTCATCAAAGCTCCCTTGGCACGCAGAAGCGTTGCGTCTCTTTACCTTCGCATGCGCGGATACCGAGGAAGATTCGACGCCATGTGGATGTGTTTTGCGAGTGCAATGTGCGTGAAGCCGGATGTGCCTCTGACGCAGCGTTTTATTTTGCTCTGACGAATGTATCTGTAACTTGCGGATCTCGCAGTTCAGAAATGAGCTTGATCCAGCGTCCAGTGGCGTCGGAAGAGGGGGGAGGGTACAAGGTACGTCTTTTTCAAGTCGGTAGAAGGTTTACAGAATACCGCGCAGACTGCTTCTCATCACTTATCAGTGGCCTGGATCATTATCAACAATCGCACGTGACGTCAAGTTTGAGCGCTGCTTGCCTAATTGTGAATTGTCAACCGATTGCACATGACCATATGGGCCACACTGCAAACATTTTCAAATCTCGCCGCTTTTTACTTTTGCTTTCGGAAACGTCCATAGCGTCGCTCTATTTGTGCTACCATTTGACCAATTAAGTAGATTTGGAACATATCTATGGTTATTAGTGCATCAGAGCAACCTTACAGACTTTTTCCCCCTTTATTGATAACAAATCGCCGGATGAGCTAGACGATTCAGAACTCCACGGCTGATATATGATGCAAGGACATCTACACATGACACACCTTCAAAACGTTGCCGTGGCACCTAATTTTGATTGGTATCCAACAGTGTGAACTCAGAGACGCAGCGTTTCGGCGTGCCAAGGAAGCTTTGATCATGCCGCGAGACCGGCGAAACTTGCTTTCTACGAGTTCTGCCTTTTCCCTGCGGCACTGCGCTTTCGTCAAACTTTCCACGTGTTTTCAACGACAAGTCTCAGTGCTTACACCGTGAACGAGAAGCTTCTTGAGCCGACAAAAGGTTTCACACCTGAAGGCAGGTAAACATATCACTATGCGCAAAAATATGGTAATCTAAGAGGTCTTACTAGAAGGACAAAGGGATGAAGAGAGGTAACTGGTCTGACAAATGGCGTAATCCTCAATTCATGTTTAAAAACAAACCGGAGCGTTCCTAGCAGCGCGCCACAATCACCGAGCCTGAGCGGTACAGGCGTGGTCAAGAAGCGCCCCGTCCAACATAAACAAACCATTAGACTGTAATGTTATGGGCGTCGGTGTGAGTCGCCCGGCTTGTTTCGCGCTGGAATTGTTTTTCCTACATCTTTATAGCAATGTTTTACTACTTTGATGGCCAGAACGAAAATAGCCAGGCTCGTTACGCCATCAAAATTTCGTTTAAATAATGGAGACGTTCGGCGGTTCATTTCGCGTGAATGCCACATAATGGACACTAAAGCCTGATTCACATTATGAGATTCTGATCGCTATTTTTTAGTGGCGACGTCGCTCGGGCTGCAAGTGAGTGGACGGTACCTGCGATGCTCGACGTTGATACTAAAAGTCGCTTGCACGAACAGATGAAGTGAATACTGGTGGCAACGATAAACATCTGCCTATATCCACTGTTTACACCGAGCCTATTTTCCACGAACAACCTTCAAACTTAAACATATTTTGAAGACTTCATTTGCTTCTTAAACCAAGTACCGTGCCAACGTTTGGTCCACTGGTCACTGCTGTTTGAACGAGCAGAAGACAGCTTAAACAAGCAAACAAATTTGAAAGAGCAGACGATAGTTTCATCGTGAAGACTCAATAAACGTTGCCCCACGGGACGTCCGGACAACGACGGTTTTCCCGCGTTCATGTTCGAACAAAAGAACTAAAACTGACGACCACAAGTATCCATGAATTCAAACCAAAGTGCTTCGCGCACAAGCAATCGTGGTGCAACGGCACCTGGTTTTCCCTTTTCACGGAGCCAATCCATATTCTCGGACGAACCGGACTGGCAGAAAACACACTGACAACTGATATTCACACCTCCCCGGCTCTTCTGGTACAACCCCCGTCCCGTCGTTTTAGAGAGCGCAGACCTTATTCTGGTTTCTTGCAAAACAACACAGGGATCTCTTTCCCGTATTGCGACATACACCCACGCTTCCAGACCGAAAGTGCGCCCGAAGCGCCACCGCCGTAGCGTTACGTAGCAGAGTTAGCTTGGTGCGTATTTTGCGCGGAATTTATCAGGGAACTGAATTTGCCTACAGGTCCCGTTACATCAGGCCACGGGACGTCAATTCCCCGCTGAAGTTAGAGGGGAAACACGATTGGCGTTTAATTCACGTCACGTCAGTTTCCCAGCTATATTTAGCGGGAAAATGTGGATTATCGATTCAGCTGCCTCGCCATATTTAGCGGTCAAACTAACTAATTTGATGCCTGAGTCACAAATCGTGAATTTCAGCGCTAACTTAATTGGGAAAACGTAATTGAAGTATAATTCATGTGCCGACAGTTTCCCCAAAGTGTCTAGTTTACGTAAATGTAGGTCACCTAACGTCAATGTTGTCTTGCTAAATATAGCGGAAAACGCAAAAACCGACGGACGGACGGACGGGCAAAAGACGCAAAAACCAAAGTTTGGGATTGGGGATTGCGTTAAAAAGCATTCATGCTTTAAAAATAGTCACCACGAGAAAATACAACAAAAACTAACGCGCATAAAATGACCATAGTATACATGACACAATCCCATCGTCATGTCTATATATAGTCTAAATCAAGAAACAAAGATAAATCCAGAGCAAAAAGAATCATCCGTGGATTATTGAGATGTGATACATAGGTTTGTTTCCGCGCCTGCCTAGTTCTTGTGCATTTGTCTCGTGGTTTATATACTTTTTGTGAAAACATTTCGTGTGAATTGAAACAATTGATTATTTTCTGGGTTGCGGGTGAGCGAGTGTCGATAGTTCCAAAAGTGTGCTCGCTCTGCAAATCATTATTTTTTTGCGTATGAAAATAAAATTATCAAAACATAAAACGAGTGGTCGCATGAAAAAAAAAAATAGCTCACTGAAGGCGAAAAGAGTACTCAAACAGTGTCAGAATTGGAGATAAAATGACGATACGCAAGAAATTTATAAGAGGTCAACGGTTATTTAAGATATCCTCTTTTAATGCATTGAATGGATAGGTCCTAGACCTTGCTGGCCTTTGTTTCGCTTCGATATGGTCCTTGAAAGGCTGATGCTGTTCTTCGAATGAATTTTTGTTAAAATATTAATTAGCTAGTCTTCAGAATATTTTCTTTTCGTAATAAAAATATACCAGGAATAAAATGTATTAGCAGATGAACTAAACATAATCAGGAAGTAGTTATTCTAAATATTTATGTTGGCCTGGATAAAAATACGGCACATTATCATGTATTGAATATAAATGTATTCCAAGGGGACGGTCGTTCTGTCTGCGGATGTCAGATGAATGCATTATCTGATTCAGCTGTTTGTCTTAGCTTCTTTATCTTTATTAAACATTTCGTTCCATAGAATATGTGATTGTGTTTGAACATTCAAATTTAAAATACACAACATGTTTTTCAATTTGCTTCTGCCAACATCAAAGCTGTCCCGAAGCCGAATCGATAGCCTGCACTCATTTGTAGGGCAGACGTTTTTATGACTGTAAGTATTTGTTCGAGACGACTTGTCTTTGTTCTGAAAGAGCTGGGTCCTTTACACTCCTGAACTGTGATTTTTTTCGGTGGAACGGAATATTGCATCTGTTCAAATAGGTGTTCAGTTCTAGAACGGCGTTATACAAATGTCAATGCTTTAATGTGAGCAAATAAAAACAGGGCAAACTTCTTTTTTGTTTTGAAAGCATTAAATGAGTAGTATGTAGGCAGCTCTCCACCGTACAATACTATTACACTTGAGTCACATAGTGAGCACTTGTTCGTCTTGTCACAAACGCAATACAGTTTTATTTACTGGTGGTACTACCTCTGCAACAACTTAACACATGGTGTTTTCAAAACAAATAGTTTACAATTAAAAAAAACAAGCTGTTTTATAAAACTAAAATATGCCTTCTGTAAAAAAATACTCGTAGCACAAAATTTAAAAACAATTCTACGTATGTTGAAGCTAGGGGTCCTGTTAATAAAATGTCGGCTTTCAATATTGGGAAGAAGTTTTGTTTCCTTAATTTAATTTATATTGGTAATGACTATGAGGGAGGGAGGGGCAAATGCATTGCTGTCTTACAGTTCCTAATATGACAGAACAAACATACAGAGTTCGGTTGCGTGGATGGTTCGAATTTTTGAAATCCGTACAACAATAAATTAAGAGCAATAATAGGATATATGCCTTCTTCATCAATGAAAAATAAGT
>JAZHYW010000351.1:0-44335 GCA_037355805.1 Ixodes ricinus
ATTTCGTCCGTTTTAAATCGCTACGTCTAGAAGCTGTGATTACGGTGACGTCAATCGAACCGGTTGTCATTGGCCAAGAGTTTGATTGACAGCTTAGATCTTGGTTGTTGAACCTTTGTTATATGTTGCAATTTCCTTGAGCGGCATATTTCATTTATTAAAGAATAACCCATGTAATGAGAGCATATTCTTTACAAAAATATTTACAAGACGGGCACTTCCAGTTTCGATTCATACCAAAACAAAACAAAAGCTCGGCCATTCTTTCACGGCCGGGGCACGAAGTCTCTGGGCCCTGCCCGCCTCGCCTGCGTTCGACTAATCGTTTCTCGCTCGAAGTGATCGAAGTGTTTCGTGCCATGACCAAGGTGCCATGAGTGAGACTTCTGAAGTGATGTAGTGTGTGTTTAGCAGCTGTCGTAGGTATTAGTGATAGGAAGCGACGCGAGGTTTTGACTTTCAGAGCACGAAGTTCTTTCTGTTTTCCTTTTTGTTTGCTTAGCGTGCTTTTTTTTTCTTTTGCTTGCTGGCGCATGCAAATGCCTCGACTTTTCGGGAGATGCTGTGTGAGTTATCCTGACAGCGCAGCCTTCCAGCAGCCATGTCACCCCCGTGAAAGGAATGCCTTTTGGCTGGAGGCAACCGGGCGCTCGCAAGTAGCGACAAACGTGTCCAGTTACGTTCTCGGGCTATATCGCCCTCCAAAGGCCGTCGAGACTCGCACCGGGTGCATCTAACGTCCGCGACTAGACACACAAAATAAAAAAGCACTATGTTCACTACGTAAAAATGGTCTCAGTTCATGCATGTGTGGGCAGGTACGAAATCTTGGCCAAATTTATTCACACCGGCACTCATGAGCACAACACGTCGCTGCAGCAAACGCAGTCCAACAACACGAAGCTAATAAAACGGGGCAGATTTAGGACAAGCAATTCGAGTTCATTGTTCAAATAAAACGACGTAATTTTGCTGAAAACGCCCGCAGCTTTTACTCACGGTATGCGCCGGGAACCTTCCACATTTTAAAACGGTGAACAAAGGAAGATTTACTTAAAAACGCTCGCTAAGCGCCTTTCCGCACCCGCCAGTTCGACTGGGACTGCGGCTTTGGACGACGACGGGACTGGAACCCCACAACAACCAACTCTGCGCTCTGTGGGTGTCTACTTCCAGGCCACCGCGACCACACTACTGGCCTCACGTTAACGTTTTCAGTTCTTTGTCGCATCGCCGGTCGCCGCCGTGTTGCACCAAACAGAAACGAGATCGGGGCCGAAGTCAACGCAGCGCTGTCGGGGAACGCTGGCTTGTGGTTGCGCACTCATCGGACCCTGTGACTCCTCTTCGCTCTCCAAGCACACACGACTGATTACGAATGATACTTCCGCCTTCCGGGAACATCACAGGGGCAACTTCTCCGGTCTCGTCTTCGCTATGTAGCCTCGCAAACCGCGGCAGCTTCTTCGTTACAGCCCTATTCTCGTGTACCATCAAACCAAAACAACACCGCCGCCATGTTCAACGTGCGTTGTTGGCTGCTGCCAGATCTCACCGGAAGTCAAGTCAACAAAAAAGAGCAAATCCAAGAGTGAGGGGCAAGTGCGTAGCTCCTCCGCGGGTCGTAAGAGCGGGGAATTTCTAAACGTGGAGAGTGTTCTGATCTCCGACTCAATTACGTCCTGCAACGTAAACATTGCTAAAAAACGATTATTTTTTGCGTGGAACATTTGTTTCGTGGACATGCTTGTTCCAATTAGGCTGTTTAAAAAACACTTTTTTCTCTTTGGCAGTTACCCTTTAAAGTCACAATTTAAATCGTGGTCGAAATCAATATTTAATTCATCCTGACTTTTATTCTTCACCCCGCTACTCCGTGATGCACAATAAGGATCCCAGGCTAGCGGCCGTACTGCACTGGCTAAATTCCTGATCCACAGTGGAGACACCAGGTGCCTAGTGGGATCAAACAGCGCATGAAAAGATGAGGTTCAAGTCAAAGAAACATACAGACCTAGGGTTCGATCTTGGTCAAGGGAGAGCAAGAGAGCATTCTCAGCTGCTGATTGGACGTGGCGCCACAGCTTGCAATTATCCCCTAAACCAGTGGTTCTCAAAGTGGGGACCGTGGGTTTTTTGGGGTCCCTGAGGCTGCCATAAGGTCCTCTGGATCGTCAGTCAAGCCAAGCAATAAAGCTTTTGTTCATTGATGCTGGCTGTTCTACAAAGAAAAATAGAACAAACCATGCACATTGAGTGACAAGGGTTAATTAATCTCTGATTCCAGAGCTTCAAATTTGATTTGCATGCATTTAGTTTTTTATTTTTTTTATTTACCTTTTTGTTTTTGCAATCGTCCGATACCCCTTTCCTCGATGGGTAGGGTCCTCCATCACTTCTGTTGATCCAGAAGGATGCGCAAAACATCAGTGGTTGAGAACCGCTGCACTAAACATGCAATTACTCTTTACGTCTTGGGCCCACATGAGACGCCAATTTTAACAGGTGGACTATGGGCTGGAGCGGATCGACGTCCTGGACAACGGTCGCGGAGTCGCCCAGGACGACCTTCCGCTGCTCGTTCTCCCCGGGTACACCTCCAAGTTGGCCAGCGAGGAAGACCTCCAGTCGCTGCGGACGTACGGCTTCCGAGGCCAGGCACTTGCCGCCATCCTCGCCGTGGCCCGGGTGACTGTCGCCAGCGGCACCAAGGACCAGGAGTTGGGGCTGTCGCTGGTCTACGACCACCGGGGCAACATCGTCTCCCGTAAAGTGCTTCCCTGGGACCAAGGCATGTGCTAGTCTTCGATGCTGTCCGTATCGTATTCACGCCGAATTGCATTCTTACTTCAGAGTTTGCCCGCGTTCATCGTGTGCTGTGGCCTGGTGCCCCAGGCGAAAATCAGTCCACTTCCAGCTGGATTATGGAACTGGAAATGAGGCAGTCCAGCTTGATTCCAGCTGGAACCAGCTGGAATCCAACTGGATTCAGCTGGAATCCAGCTGGACTGCCTCATTTCCAGTTCCATAATCCAGCTGAAGTGGACTGATTTTCGTTTGGGGCAGTGGAAGCTTAAAGGGTTGGACCAGTTGGCCACCTGCCAAACTCCTGCACCGCAAACCGATTGCGTGTGTCCGCACGTGTCACGTGTTGGTGACGCGTTACGAGTCGCTGTGAACGAGGCTCCTCCTCGAGACATTGCGCTTAGAAAAATTCGCTAATTACTGACTGTTTGTAGTGCTAACTTCCTGGCACACTCTCTTTGATGTGCACGTGTAAAGAACCTGTCTCCCTCATTTCTTAGTGAGCAGATTTGTTATCATTTCGAAAAAGTTAACCCTTCGAGTACCGGTGCTCAAGAGTACTCGTGCGTGTGGTTCCGTGTGGTTTCAGTTTCGGTTTGCTCCCTGCCCCTCTCAACTGAGCTATCGATTTTGTTTACTTAGAGGGGCATGTATGAGCAAGCGATGAAAACAATGTTTTATCTTGTGGTGTCAGTTTGGGATGGCATCTAGTAATTTTGTTTTGTTTAGGCGACTTCTTTTTCAGCACACTCCTTCATTGTTACAGAATGGCGAATCTATGTCGTTCGACCTTGCGCTTCATGGCAAGCACTGAGATCGAGAAATTGCTAACGAATTTGGTATTCGACGACCGTGGAAACGAGGGAGTTAGCAGTTCCGAATAAACAAATGCCGAATAAGCCCGCTCAAAGGGGTGACGTCAGGGTGCGAGATCAAGGTGCCACCGCATAGTACCGTGCCTTGAAAAGTACAATACGAGAAATATGTCATCGGTTGGCGGTGTGTAGACATCAATTAACTTCATGTCCAATAAAATGTGTTTTTTATAAATAAATATTCTTCACAGAGCATGCTACAGTGTTACCGAGACCAAAATTTGCATTCAGCATGCAGGAAAACAAGCCTGGCACTCAAAGGGTTAAAAACTAGGCAGCACTTACATCAGTCTGCAGTCAATCGTGACATTTAAAGGGGCGATGCAACAATTTTAGCTTCGAAAGAATTCGCGGTTCTTCATTTTTATATTGTTTATCGACATTGTACCAAAAGACATGGAGAAACCACCTCATCCTTTTGAAATATATGATTCCGTTGCGAAGCAAAGAGGGGGAATATTTCGCAGTTTGCAGCCACAGAATAGCAGCCGTGGGAACCAACCAAGGCGTGATGCACACCGGGGTGCATCGTTGGCAGGGTGTGCCATTATGTGCTCAATCTAATACTACAATTTATAAATATTGTTGTTTAAACATGAGTAAGTGCATCAAAAGCCTCATATCATCGAAAAAGTTGTTACTGTATTCAGTTTTAATGGCGCCATCAGACCGAAGTGAAAACAACTAATCCTCCGTTGAGCCTTAGCCCGTTGCTACTACGTCAGTCCAACTTCCTCTTGGCAAGGCAAGCGCTTCGCACCCCCCCTCTCCACCTTGCTCAGACCAACCTTCAAGGTCACCATGTGAATCACAAGCAGAGGCCGCGTACGCTTGAGGCTCTAAAGAGAACCCAACTGGATTTTCTGTGTCTCGAGTGCATACGGGAACATGTCACTGTGCATGACTCGGAAGACGGTGTAAGAGTTGAAAGTAATTTGGAGGCACCCAAAACGTCAATGGATATTTTTCCAGTAAGCTTCTGCGCATGTGCACACCCTCTCCCCTGGCATTGCTTCCTGCTGTCTCCATTTGCGTATAGTTAGGGTTCCGTGTTTTCGGATAAATTAAAAAAGCTTTGAAAAAACACCCGCCAGTGAAATTTTTATCAATTTATATTTATCCGATAAACTCCAAAGTTAGATGTGCTATTCCCCCCCTCCCCCTCCCTAAAAAAGAAAAAAAATACCGGTATTTTACATTTTGATTAGCGCAGGGTCAATCGTCCTGGGAAAATGCCACCATAATTATTTTTCGAATCTTGGACCATTGTCAAAAAGGGTCTTACCGCTATTCTCATCAAGGTTCATTCAAGACTACAGATCATATACATTTGGGTCATGACAAGAGCCACTGTTTTGGTTTCCTGTTTGGGCCATGCTATTTGTGTTTTAGAGTGTGGTGTAAGAAACAGGCAGGAGACGGACGTTCCAAAACAACGTTCTATTTCAGTGGTGTCTCGTCAGGAACTGCTCTTCGTGAGCGCGTGAGCGTATAGCTAGCGCGCGCGTCTTTTTCTCTTTTTTCAGTGCCGAGACTGGACTCGCTTGTCGGTGCGTCCAGTCCCTACAGATATGCCCCCCTTAGAGAGGAGGTAGGACGAACGATCAAAACACACAAACATCCGGGTGCCAACGAAGTTGGCTTTTCTCGGACGTGTGGTCGATGTCGCGTAGCGCTATTTCCTGCACATGCGCTTGCTCAATGTGTGCCGGCTTTAGTCTTTCCAAAGCAACGGTGTCGTTCTTGCCGTTGACACGCAGGACAAACGTGTCGCTTCTCTTTTCGACGACTGGAAAAGGTCCGATGTAATGTGGGCGCAGTGGCTTCTTTTGCGACTGTCGTACGAAAACATGAGTGGCGTCTTGGAGGTCCTGGGTCACGTAGGGAGACTTTGAAGTTCCTTGCCGTGTAGGCACCGGTCGCAAATTGATGAAAATTTGCTTGAGTTCTTCTACATAGTCCAACTGCCTTTGTTGTTGAGGCAGTTCCATTTAAAAAATCTGATGGCAAGCGAAGTGCAGTGCCGTACACAAGTTCGGCGGTGGAGCATCCGATGTCCACCTTCAAGGCTGTCCGGATTCCAAGAAGCGCAAGGGGGAGATGACGAACCCAATCCGAGGGACCACCCTGAGCTGCAAGGGCCGATTTCAAATGTCGATGAAATCGTTCTACCATCCCGTTTGACTGTGGGTGGTAGGCAGTCGTTCTCAAGCGGTTGGTTCCGAGCAATCGAGTGAGCTCGGCAAAAGTGCCGATTCAAATTGTCGACCCCTGTCGGTGACAATCTCTGAGGGGCAGCCAAACCGGGATACCCACGTAACGATAAACGCCTCAGCGACGGTGGCGGCGGTGATATCGGGCAGTGGGGTTGCCTCTGGCCATCGTGTGAATCTGTCGACACACGTTAGGATGTAGCGCTGTCCCTGAGAAATCGGTAGGGGTCCTACCAGGTCCAGATGTATCTTGTTGAAACGGCTGTCAGGCTGTAGGAATTGTCGACTTGGTGGTACCGGATGCCGCTGTACTTTCGCGCACTGGCATGCGATGCAGGAACACACCCATTCACGAACGTCGGATTTTATCCGGGGCCAAACGTAGCGGTCGCACAGGAGCTTCTGGGATGCTCGTACACCCGGGTGCGACAAGCAATGAATCGCTTCGAAAAGCTGCCGTCGCAGTTCACATGGTACAAAAGGCCTAGGCGTTCCCGTTGACAGTGTCGCAAACCACGGTGGTGCCTTCTGGAAAGCTTACATCCCGCAGTTGCAGTGACGTGGATGAACTGCGCAGGGCATGCAATTCTTCGTCGGTGGTCTGTAGACGGGCCAGCAACTCCAAGTTTACAGCAGAACAGGCTGGGCTGTTCACGGCGTCAATCCGGCTGAGAACATCAGCGGGGACGTTGTCAACTCCTTTAACGTGCCGAATGTCCGTTGTGAATTCGGCCAAGAAGGCTAGCTGGCGAATCTCACGTGGTGTGTAATGAGACCCGGAATTGCTGATGGCGTAAGTTAGGGGCTTGTGGTCAGTCCATATGGTAAATGGCCGTCCCTCGACGAAATGTCGAAAGTGTCGTACAGCCAAGTAGGCAGCCAATAGCTCACGTCCGAAAACGCTGTAGCGCGTTTGCGCTGGCTTGAGCTTCTTAGAAAGGAAACCAATCGGCCGCCACTCTCCATCGACTTTTTGTTGTAGCACCGCTCCTACGGCTGTGGCAGATGCGTCAGTCATCAGCGATGTTGGGGCATCATGCTTAGGATGTACTAGCATTGTTGCTTCTGCAAGTGAGCTCTTTACCTCGCCGAAAGCACGTTCCGCATCTTCGTTCCAAGGAAGGGACGACGTCTTTCGCTCTTGTTTCGTTAGGAGGACGTCAAGATGTTCGAGCAGTTTGGCGCAGTTCGGAACGAAACGTCGGTAAAATTTACCAAACCGAGAAACTGGCGAAGTTTGGTGGTCGAAGTCGGCCTCGGGAAATCTTTGATGGCTTGTACCTTTGATGGCAATGGACGAATGCCCGAGGAGTCAAGCCGATGACCAAGAAATTCCAATTCCGGAACTCCGAACACACTTTTCGCGGCGTTGATGACAATGCCGTGGCTGCGCAGTCGTTCGAAGAGGAGGTCTAAGTGGGTCGTGTGCTCTTCCGGTGACTTGCTGGCTATGAGCAAATCGTCTACGTATGCGAAGACAAAAGGTAACCCTCGTGTGACAGCGTCGATGAACCGTTGGAATGACTGAGCCGCATTTCTGAGGCCAAAGGGCATGCGGAGAAATTCAAAAAGTCCAAACGGTGTTGTGATCGCTGTTTTCGGGATGTCTTCTTCGGCCACGGGAATTTGGTGGTAGGCCCGCGTCAGATCAATCTTCGAGAAGATCTTCGCGCCTTGTAGGTTCACCGTGAAATCCTGGATGTTAGGTAGAGGGTACCTGTCCGGTACAGTGTTCTTATTTAGGGCACGATAATCGCCACATGGCCGCCAGTCTCCATTTTTCTTCGACACCATGTGTAATGGAGACGCCCAGCTGCTAGACGAGGGTCTGATGATGCCAAGGTCTAACATGTGCTCAAACTCTTGGCGAGCATCGCGGAGTTTCTCTGGGGCTAGACGGCGGGGACGACAGTAGACAGGTGGTCCCGTCGTCACGATGTGGTGTTGTACGTCGTGCGAGACGGGTTTGGTCCAATCAGGTGACTGAGTAAGGCTCGGAAACTTACTCAGCGAGGTCTTGAACGCTTCCTCCGGGATCGTGCAGGCAGAGGTGTAGACTGCATTGTCGTCCGTTGCGATACCATGGATGGAAAGTCGCGTGGTGGAGTCTATCAGTCGCCTGCTTCTAACATCCACGAGGAGCTTGTAGTGGTTGAGAAAGTCCGCGCCGAGAATTCCTTGACTGACGTCGGCCACCAGGAAGATCCACCGGAAAACCCGCCGGAGGCCGAGGTTAAGGGTGATCGACCGTTCTCTGTAGACGGGGATGGCGCTGTTGTTCACTGCGCGCAGAAAGTAGATCGGTGTCAAGGAACGGTCGGCACGCGTTGCTGGAACTGCGCTGATCTCGGCTCCGGTGTCGACAAGGTACCGGTTCTTGGTGGCTCGGTCACACACGTAGAAAAGGCGACTTTCGTCGAGGCCCTGACCACTCGTCGCCTCTAGAGGTCGGCCGGCCTGTTTCCCTGCCATGAACATGGGGCGGAGGCAATGCCGGGCGTTGGCACCGAAGCGGCGGTGGTAGTAGCAGACCCCGGAAGGGCTCGGTGATCGCGTGTTTTCGACGCGTGTCCGACGAGACGTCGATTCGCCGCGTGCCCGACGAGACGTCGAACGTCTGCGACGTGACTCACGAGGGTGGGGGGCGCGGCCTCGTGTAGCTGCGACGACGATCTCCTCCAAACGTTGGCAGAGCTGCTCGATGTTGGCCTGGGGAGGCTGGCTGTTGGCGGCCGATCCAGAGTCCCGGGTTGTTGGTTGCTGTGGAGCCACGGTAACACTGGCGACCGATGGCGTGGTCACCTCCATCACGGCGTCGGCCAGCGCGGCAAGTCCGGTGAGGTCCAACGTTGTTGCTGTTGCCAAAACCATCTGAACATTGGAAGGTAGCCTTTGCAGGAACAGCTCGCGGAGGAATACGTCGTCCAGATTGTTAGCGCGCTCTCCAAGAAGCTGGGTCATGCGTCGCAGCAACTGGCTTGGCCGCCGGTCACCGAGCTCTTCCGCCGAGAGAAGCTGCTGCACGCGGGAGCGTTCCGAAACCTCGGTGCGCTGGAGCAGAGCATTCTTCAGTTGGTCATACGGTGTTGCTGGAGAGGGATTTGCCAGAACGTCGTAGACTTCGTCGGCGGCAGCTGGTGAAAGAGCCGAGACGACGTGGTGGTACTTCCGACCTTGCGTGGTGACCCCTGCGAGGTGGAATTGTGATTCCGCTTGCAGGAACCAAACTCGCGGATTGCGGTCCCAGTATGGTGGAAGGCGGACTGCGGCTGCTGCAACAGTGGCTGGCGGCGGGTCCGAAGGCTCTCCTTGCTGCATTTCACCCGTTCTAGTTGGCGATCACGTCCGGGTCACCAAATGTGGTGAAAGAAACAGGCAGGAGACGGACGTTCCAAAACAACGTTCTATTTCAGTGGTGTCTCGTCAGGAGCTGCTCTTCGTGAGCGTGAGGTAGCTAGCGCGCGCGTCTTTTTCTCTTTTTCCAGTGCCGAGACTGGACTCGCTTGTCGGTGCGTCCAGTCCCTACAAGAGGAAGGAGAGATTGTGTTTTTGTAACAGTGAAAGCTATGGACCATAGAGATTGCATAAAATTGGGAAGAGAGGCAGTTCAAACTTCCTTTTGACCTACAAAACGTTTTTCGGCAAGTTAGGAAAAACCTCCTCGCCACGCTTCCCTTTTGCCCCTCTCCGATACGGCGGATGTCTTGGGGCTGGATAAGCAGGGATGAGCTTCCGGCTTAACCACCCCTGAGATACAGCAACAAAGGGAGTCCCCCTTTGTGCAGATACCAGGGGGAGAGGAGAAAAGAGGAAGGGTGGCAAAAAGGATACGGTAAATTATTTTGTAGGTCAGTCTTTAACCACTACACCTCACACAGCCGCAGGATAGATCGATGGAATAGGATGGGATGAATACGGCTTCCCAGCGACTTCCTCCAGGAGTTGATTGATTTTAAGGTATCAATGTTTATCGAAGCAAGACTTGTGTGCAACTTTTGTCATGGGACAAATTAGTATTGCCAATGGAAATGGCACCAATGCCAAATTTAGCTTAAGAAATGTTACTTCATACAAGCACGCTTGAATTTTTTATTTGGCATACGTTCACATGTGGATAATATTTATTTATTTATTTTGTTTTGACAAGAAACACTGCATAATTAAACTTCGGATTTCGGAGAATTGAGAATCAAACAAAAATAAACTTCAAAAAACTGAATTTTCGGCAAAAAATAAATTTTTAAAAACACCCTCCGAATTTGACGAAAAATAAATTCTGAAAACAGGGAACCCTACGTATAATCTATCACAAATACCTTGACCGTAGGAATTTTTACAACTATAAACTCCTGCTTCTTAAATTAGGCCTACAGTGTCTATCCCTCAGAAGATTATCGCGCGACGTTGTCTTTTTGCATGGAATAGTTCACGGGGGCATTGACTCAACCCTTTTATGCACAGTGAATTTGAATTTACCGGCTCGCTCAAATAGGAGAGCTCTCACTTTTTATCCCCACAATCGACACACGATATCACCTACAGTAAGAATGCAGATGCGTGTAAACAATCTTGGGCATGAAAATTTTGATAACTACGTAAATCTCGGTAGACAATCAGATGAGATTATTTTCCGTCATTAGCAATGCACTGTCGTGTTTTGTTGCACGCTAGTTCTATTGTTATTAGTGTTTTTTAAATAAGCATTGCTGAGCATGTTCTAAGACTGTACAACCGTTTCGCTGTGCCAGATTGCAGACCATGATTGGTTGTTTATTGGCACAAATAAAGGCTTTGGAGGGCATCATCCTGCACGACCAACCTAGCACCTACCTTTCCGAGTATTTAATCTTTTTTGACGATTCTCTGTCTGGTTATCGGTAGCATAAGCACAAAAAGCAATGAAAACTGATACAATGGCACAATGTCAATGTGTTTTGATGAGCAAGAATCCTGATGGGCAGCCCTTTATTTGTACAGAATGGAAGCTTGGGCGTGTTGGTAAGGCATGATTATTTAAAACATACAGCGAAAAAGACGGGGCGGAAGAAAGGAGACAAACAACCGGTGAACTTACCTGAAGTTTTAATCATCAAGGTGCAGCCTATATACATATATATGTAGTTCACAGTCAACTCCCCAGACGGAGAAATCTCGTTACTCAAGAAAAAGTTCATTGTTTGACAATTTTTTTTGAGAAAGAACTACCGTAAAATATTGGGCAAGCGCCCACTCAAACTTTGGAGATAATCGCAAAAAAATGGGGATGGGCGCTTGTCCGGTCATCAATTTTACATATAAATGTACTGTACATATTTTCTCAGATCTTACAAATTCGGTAATGGGCGCTTAATGTGGAATGGGCGGATGCACGGTATTCTACAATAACACGCACAGGCAAAAAGTGGTTTTCAGTTTTCCAATCCAGATGTGACAAGGAACAACTAGAAGTCCAAACATTGTCGCACGGCCCCTTTAACTTCGACAAACTGCTGTTGCTGTGACGCTCTAGACATCCTTGTCTGATTGAATCAATAGTCTTGGAATTTTACGTGGTAAAGAAAGCTATTTGCTCTGAGCCAAATCAGGAGCCTCTGTACAAAGCAACCGCATGATGCACTTGTTGTGACTCCAAGTGGACTCCACTGTTCTTTTCCCCAGGGACGAGGGTGACCGTCGAAGAATTATTCAAGATGGTGCCGGTCCGGAGAAAGCACATGAACAATGTCAAGGCCAAGGCTGCAGAGCTGAAGAAGGTGCAAAGCCTGCTTCAGGCACTGGCCATTGCTTGTCCAGGTCAGCAACCCTTCGAGTGTCAGGTTTTTTACAGCGCCAGCTGTATCGAGCTCTGTACTGGGCGAGTCTTGTGTCGCCGGAAACGAGTGGAACATGGGAGCGCTCATCGCAGTTGGCTTTGGCGCCGGGAGAGGGCGCCACCTGCTCTTTCTCGCTTCCGGTCGCTCGGTCCCACCCTGGCTATTAGGGTCCCAGGCAAAATCAGTCCAGTTCAGCTGATTATGGAACTGGAATGAGGCAGTCCAGCTGGATTCCAGCTGGGTCCAGTTGGATTCCAGCTGGTTCCAGCTGGAATCCAGCTGGGCTGCCTCATTTCCAGTTCCATAATCCAGCTGGAAGTCGACTGATTTTCGCCTGGGGTGGAACGCATTAGCTTTTCTGTGTGCAATCGATTGTGGTTTATGCGAGACTTGGTGTCTTTGCCGGTGGCTTGCCATGAGGGTCTTCAGTCGTCGTACCCAGACAGTGAGCTGACTGTCTTCAAGGTGTGTGCTGCGTGCGTACGCAGTGTTTGTGTTGGCAGTATCCTGAATCTTGCCACGTACTACGGGTATGCATACCTGCGTACGCCAGAGTGTCAGCTTCAGTTAGATGTCGTGTGCGAGCGTTTGATACCCGCTTGGCGCTCTAAGCCTTTCGTGCAAGGACGTGGCGGCTGAAGCATACGTCGGAGCAACTGGCTGCTTTACGACGTAAGCGCACCCGTGACAGAGAACTTCGTCGACGTGTAGGCGCTGGCGGTCACGCTCTGGACGTAAGGATGGAACGCATTCGACGTCAAGATCTTGCTGTACGGGGACGTGAAGCGTCACCGCTCAATTTGATTGAAATATCGCACCAGCTGACGCCGTTCATTTTGCACAACATCACGTGATCGTCCGCACAATTTTTTTTTGCATGCCTAACTCAAATTTTGGTTTTAGTAACATTAGCATGCTTTATGTTGTAGATTCAGACCCTGGAGAAGACGAGACAATATGGAGACATGTTTTGGTTTCAGAACACTGCATATCTTCTTTATTTTTCACGTGACTTGCACGCTAATAAAGATAAACTGGAGACGACCATTGTTTCCGTACTTGGCCTGCATGGCGTTGTGCCACCCTGGATGGGGTGCTGATGGTTAGAATGTGTTTCGAAGGGAACGCTTCACGGGCCATTGATAGAGAAGGTTAACTAGGTCACGTTGACTCAGCTGTTTGTGCCATTGGGAATTTTAGAATACCTGACAAGCGTTAGTTTGTGAATGATGCAAAGAAAGTCAAAAGAACATTTATTTAAGGCACATATAGTTCTATATGCAAAATGTCTGCATGCCTCCAAACTAGGACCTAGGACAACTTTTTAACATTATATTTATCGAGACACGGTAATATGCAGTGGCGCCTCCATTGCGCACCCTTAGGTCACTCTTTTAAACAAACGTACTCATTTTTTTCTTTTTCTTTAACTATAGCTTCTTTTTTTTTTAGTTGAAGCATGCCATGAAGCACAAGGTTGAACGACATCAATTTGCCATGCCATTTTGTACAACGAAGGATCATTCAGAACTAGAAGTTACCTAAACAAAGAAGATTATATGCCATTAAAAAGTGATACAACAAATGAAACATTGTTATCATTGCTTGCTCGTACATGGCAATACGCATAAAAAAAGAATTTATTGCTCAGTTGGGAGTTGCAGGGAGAAAACCGAAACTGAAAGCACACTGGAGCGCACCCATGTTGCCACCTGCAAAAGGCAACTTCTCCCGCTAGGAAACACTAAAATTGCTAAGTTGTGAATGCTGAGGCTTGCTTCGGATGGGGTAATTTCACCCAGCAACTTGATGTCACAATGCAGGCCGGCCGCGTTCACACGCAGCAACCGAATTGCTACGACTTGCCATCATCATCATCATGAAATTTTATTTTTCTTGCACTATTTAGACGCACAGCTACACGATAAAAACGTGTTTTTATATCTTAAAATGGCGTTGAGAATACTAACTCATCTTTCTGAAAAGGTTTGTTTCGAAAAACGATCCATTTCAAACCAGAACCAAGTCTTTAGCTGTCATCATCACCACCACAGGGGTGTCACGTGAAAATATTGCGTCCCTGACTGGCTGCTGCCGCTTCAAACGTCTTTAAATTGTTCGAGTTGCTCGTCCGTTTCGAGCCGGACCCGATCCTGAGCAATTCGTGTTGGTCTAGGGAAAGCTAGGGAACAACCCGCCAGCAACCTCAAAATTGCTGGAAAAGTTGCCCCGTCTGAAGCGGGCCTGACAACCATACTGAAGTGCACGACTGCATTTTTGTTTTCCGTGGAGTGCTAGCTTGGTGGCACCGGGAGCAACCAATTTGTCACGTGGCGCCTAGCACGACTGAGTGCTGCGATGCGATACCCAAACTCGGGTGGTACCTGAGCTTGTGTGCCACATCAGATACCTACCGTATTTTTCACACTCTGCTCCACAGATTGTGTACATGTTTAAAAGTTGAAATTTTTTATGGTGCGTAACATACGAGGATTTCTTTTTTCTGGATCATTCATTATGGTTAGACATGACAGATTTTGTCAATAAGCTTTAATTTGTATTTTTATTGATTTCGACCGACTGTTTGCCCTTATTAGGGTCATCACACGAGACTTCATTATCAATCGATCTTAGAGATCGAAGGAGGAAACACCTTAAAAACAAGAGCACAGACACTCGCATTCATTAAGATAGCATGTAGCATTCTAGAACATCACTAACATCCGCAGTTTGGAAAATACCAGAAAATAAGGCAAACAAAAAATATACATTCATAACATTCCATGACAGAGAATGTTTCAAAATGTTTCATAAAATGCTGCCACGAAAACAGAAGTGGGTATACAAGCGCTCCAAATTATGAAGAAATCTTTTGGTGGAGATTGAAATAACAATTTATTGACAATTTTTGTACGATACTTGGCTGTGCTCTAATAAAGCAGGCAATTTTTGAGGTGTGCTGTGCATGATGATTTTTTATCATGTTGACCATGCACATGGTGTGGACTATACACCGTTCCAAGTAGGTCGATGCAGAAAGGGAAAAACACTCTCGAACCAGAGCGCTGCGCCAACGCTCCGCTTACCCTTTCCCTCGAAAGCTCGTCTGCTTCACGGAGTGGACTGTTAGAAAGCACGTGCGCGGTGTACGGAGGCAAGTTGTTTCGACAATGTTAGGCGCCGCTTTGATATTATAGCGTGTTTTCGCGCGTGACATGGCCTATGCAAGAAAAGAATCGACCGGGCAGCACTGCGCTGTAATTGGTTGTACAAATAACCGAAGAAAACGTAAAATAAACGCCGATTCAGTCTGCGAGACCGACGCTGTCAAACAGGATGAATGTGGGTGCGGCATGTTTATGCTGCACCGGTCCCCCTGCTCCGGACTTACGACGCCGGTGGCTGGCGAATTTCAACAGGAAAGACTTGTTGCCATCGAAGAGCAGTCGCTCCGACCATTTCTTGGACGGCCGGCGAACTGCGGAGAACCCCGTGCCGTTCCTTCGCCTGGGCTACGACCGAAAGGCAGGCGAGGCCTGGTGCGGAACGAAAATGCGCCGCCGAAATTGAAGCGTCGGCTATGCGGAATTCGATCGTTTTCGGGGGTTTCTGAAATTGTCAATTTACCATGAATACGTTAGTGCGTATTGTGGACGACACCACAGCTTAGTGTCGTCCACCCAACTGGTAAGCGTAGATGGATGAGGATATTCCTTGCAGCCTAAAAATGAAATGAGAATTGCTTATGAAGCAAACAGCAAATGCAAAACTGAAAAAAAGAAAAAAAGAAAGGTTGGCATGGCCAATGGTGTTGGTAAAGTTTGGAAATGGAAGGAAGACGGGAAGGGGGGGGGGGCGTTTTGTTCTGACGCCACTGTGCACAGCAAGACTGGGCACAGAGCTCAGACTTTGGCTTAGCTTTGTGGTAGACTCTCCAACACGAATATATATATATATATATATATATATATAGATATATACTGTAAACGACGGAATTTTCGCGTGGACCTAATTTTCGCGAATTTCGCGAACCGCCTCCGATTCGCGAACAATAGGTCCCGCGAACAATTCGGGAAAAATTTCATCACCTTGAAAGCGGCATTGAGACACCGGGAAACACGCGTCCAAAAAGCATAACAATATCATTATACGCGATATGTGAATATGATATGGAAAGTATCCTAAAGTAAATAACGCCATAAGTCGGAATTCAGCTCACCTCAAGAAGTTTATTTGGTACCTTCAGACAATTCCTGCCAGAGTATAGCCGATTCGGATCGTGTCTCTGCGGTTCTCGAGATCCGCATACACTTCAATCAGCCATGCTGCGTGAACGGGCTTCATAACACTTGCTCGCAAGTCGATCTTAACGTCAGCTGCACTCTGTCCTTTCTCCACCACCTCTTGTACACATCCGGCATACCACTGGGTAAAGCGGTTCATCATGGCAGTCTTGAACACATTGTTAATGTTTAGGTCGTTCGGTTGCAGGAGTCCGGTGCAGCTTGCCGGGACGAAGACGTACTCAATGTTGTTTGCAGCTAGTTTCTGCAGAAGACTCTTCGTACGATGTGCAGCGAAGATGTCAAAAATGCAAAGTGCATGTTGACTGGCACCACTCACACGACTCCTGCATGTCTCCACGTACGGAAGGAGAACAGTGTCGACAAATCGCAGCATTGTGGCTTCGTTGCTCCAGTGGTTGTCACTGTGCCACACGTCCCAGTCATTTGGAAACGTGACCTTGGCATGGCACCTGTCTGTTTTGCCTGCATATAACACTTGAGGAGGCAAGAGTTTGCCAGAAAGCGTCGTGGTCATCAAAACGGTGATTTCCCTTTTGTCGTCCAAGCCAACCACCCCAACTTGCTTGGAACCTCGGGCCTCCATCGTCCACTTGCTGGCTGGAACCAGCTTGACACCTGTTTGGTCCCAGTTGAGCACCAAGTCGTCGGGAATACTGAAGTGGTTTCTCTTCTCGTCGATAGTCTGCAGGAACTTCTTTTTGGCACCCTCGAAATCGTTTGGAAAATTTCGCGCAGTCTTCGTGGCCTTACGCTTGACGAATCCTATCCTGTTCAGGAAAGATCTTGCCCAGGGTCTGTCGAGAACGAGAGTCCCACCAAACTCTGGCAAGAGTGTGGGCTTGGTCGCCCGCACAATGCCCAGTGCAGCAGCGATGCAAATCCTGGAGTTTATAACACCGCCCCCTTCTCTGAGCTCCACAATGTACGCCCGTACGTCATCATCCAAGTTTCCAAGCACAGGCTTGACACCTCGAAGTTTACCAGGCAAGGTAGCCAGCTCTTTTGAATGACAGGACTTGTAGGCTTGGATATAGGAGGTCTTCATCCCCCTGACGGTGCTCTCGTTGAGAAGCTTTTCTCTTCCATCGGAAAACTTCCTCACTGCAGCAATTGTCCCATTTTCCGCAGCATATTTTCCAATCTTACATCTAAGTTCGTCATTGTAAGCAGAGTAGGGCCCTCGTTTCCGCTTTCGGGAGTCCACGGCGGTAGAAGCGGCAATAACACTTTGATTGGCCGACGTAAAAGAACGCTTATCACGTGTGGTCTTGCATACCTGTGGGTCAGGCAGTCCCGGCATATGATGATCTTCTGCATTCTCGACCACTGGCTTGAAGTAACGTAGTAAGGACATCGAGGGACAGCAGACTGACGGGCACAAGAAAACGTACCGCACTGACACAGAGCGTGCTGGCGTCGACGACCCCGGAACGCAGCCAAGTTTGATTGGCCCCTAAACCCACTTTGAGTCGGTTTATGTACAATCGTTGGACCCCATCGCCCTTTGTCGCTGGGCTTCCATGCAGAGTGTGTGACCTCGAAAAGTGAACCCAAGAAAGGTTAAGGGTGTGTGACCCAGTTAGTTTGGACCCTTAACTTATTTACATACACTGGTTTGACCCCATTGCCCTTGGCGGTTGTCCTTTCATGCAGAGTGTGTGACCTCGAAAAGTGAACTCGAGAAAGGTTCACATCAAAGAAAACCGATGTGAACACTAACCCAGCCTTTGTCGGCGTCTCGAAGCTGCGGGTAACGGCAGTGACTTCCGGACCATTAGTCACACAACCTACCGCCGTCTTCCCTTTCCTAGATTTTGACTGATTGACTGAAGCCGCAGAATCCTAGAAAGATGGAAAGACAACCGGGCCGGAAGGGGGGGGGGGTCCGGTGGCAATCTGGATTCGCGAAAATTAGAACCCGCGAATACCGTATTTACTCGCATAATGAACGCACTTTTTTTCCCGAAAAATCGAGGCAAAGTTGGGGGGTGCGTTCATTACGCGAGGTAAAAGTTTTGTGTCCGTATTTACTCGCATAATGAACGGACCTTTTATCCGGCAAAAATCGACGTAACTTCTTATCTCTTTGCGCACGGCGCGGAGACTCCAAAGCCAAACTGCGATGCGCAAAAAAAAAAATGCCCCTCTCCATGTTTTTTTTTCTTGCTTCTGTGTTTGTTTGTTCCCCCCCCCCCCCCGCCCCGCCTTTCGCAAGTTGTTTTGTTTGCCCACGCTTTCGCGACCTCGCTGCACCAGGGCTTCTCTGCTTTTCTTTCTTATCTCCTTGCGCGCGGCGCGCGACCCTGGAACCAAACTGCGTCGTGCGAAAAAAGAAAAGAGCTCCTCTTTATGCTTTTTTCTTTTCTCTTAATTCCGTGGATTTTTTTTTTGTTGTTGTCTTTCGCAAGTTCTTTCGTTTTGCTTAGGCGAGGGCTTCACCGCTTCTCTTCCTATCTTCTTGCGCGACGCGCGCGGCTCGCAACCAACCTGCGCTGTGCAAAAAAAAAAAAGCTCTTTTTTTTTTTTCTCTTGGTTCTTGGAATTTTTTTTTCGCAGCCTTTCGCAAGCTGTTTTGTTTCGCTTTGCTTAGGCGAGGGCTTGTCCGCTTCTCTTTCTTAACTCCTTGCGCGCGGCGCGCAACCCAAAATCCAAACTGCGCTGTGCAAAAAAAAAAAAACTTATGCTTTTTTGCTTCTTTGTTGATCTTTTTTTATTTTTTTAACGCGTTTCACAAGGCGTTTTGTTCGCTCACGCTGCACATGCATTCGCGACCTCGCTGCACCAGGATAGAAAAGTGCGTTCATTTCGCGCGCGTGGAGGGAGGGGGTCAAAATTTTGACGTCCGAGTTCGGGGTGCGTTTATTACGCGAGGGAAAAAAAAGTCGAAATTTTGAGAGCCGACTTGGGGGTGCGTTCATTACGCGAGTGCGTTCATTGTGCGAGTAAATACGGTAATTTTAATTTTCAACTTTGGCCCGATTCGCGAAAAATTGGGCCGCGAAAATTCCGTCGCTTATATAGTATATATATATATATATATATATATATATATATATATATATATATATATATATATATATATATATATATATATATATATATATATATATATATATATATATCATACAAACACAGTCTCGTGTAGTACACGTACGCGACACAGTTTGCGCACAAATAATGCTCACGCGAGGCGATTACAGAGAGGCACATCAATGTGCCAATATTGTGACAGTGGATTCCAAATCATAAAAACGGATCCGTCGCACTTGCTATTTGTACTCGGTATTTATATATCGATTCATATTTAAATTTGGGGTGTCTACTATATTTCAATTAAACAGACGTGGCAGCGCAGGTCTGAGCCGCTAACCGCGCAGTTAGTTTAAATGTTCCCGGCGCCCCCAAGCTGCGACAACTCGAGTTCAGTGCAAATTCACATGCCGTAATTTGTGCCATCCTGGCTTTGTTCAATCCTCAATTTCACTAGCGATCCTCAATTTCACTAGCGATTCCCAATTTCGCTAGCGATCGAAACGCCGAGTTCGATTTGGGAGCGACGACTGCCCCAGAACCGGGCCAAAAATTACCCACAAAAGACGCCGGGAAAGCAGGATGCACTTTTCCCCATGCCTGACATACCAATTAGGATACTGCTTTCCTCCATGGACGAATACGATGTGCCGAGGACGCCGAATACGGCAGGCGTGCCGGCAGAAGCAGCTGCGATCGGTGTGACTCGGTGAGCAGGGTAACAGTCCAGTAATGGCGGTCGGTCATTCGGGCGGGTTCAGATTCTCCCAAATGCCCGGATGAGGGTAGACGGCGCTACGCTCGTTAAAATGGCGCCGCCCAGGAAGCCCAACTTGGAACGGTGTATAGTAGTAAAAAAATATAAAACTGTTAATCTTTTTTTTTCTCTAAGGTGTGGGCATCAGTCTCCATCACAATGGAAGCATCATCTGGACAAAGACCCCTGCCAAGACACTCAGGGAAGCCGTCTGCCAAGTGTTTGGAATTCCCGTTCTGCAGTCAATGCACTATGCGGAGTTCCGCGACGAAAATGGAACGGTATGCCGTCCTTCCCTGCTCCTGTCTAGTTACTCAATCCTGGGAAAGTAGTGCCAAACTTCTCGTACGGTCATTATTTTGGTTCATGGAATGAGCGCGTCTCTCCTTGATGTCTCCATTCTCGATGAGCCAATCCAAATTTGCGGTGGAAGGTTGCTTTATGAAGACTTGCACATTGCTTGCGCATTGAGATTTTGCTATCCGCACGTCGGCTGAACAAGTGCACGTCTTTTCACTGCCAGTACGTGTAACGTCGATGCTTGGCGGCATCTAAAAAAACTTTCCCATCCCGAAATGCGCAAGAATAGAAATATCGAAAGAGACCTGCAAACAAGAGCATTATTGCCCAGGCGAAAATCAGTCCACTTCCAGCTGGATTACGGAACTGGAAATTAGGCAGTCCAGTTGGGGTCCGGCTGGATTCCAGCTGGGTCCAGCTGGAATCCAGTTGGACTGCCTCATTTCCAGTTCCATAATCCAGCTGGAAGTGGGCTGATTTTCGCCTGGGTGACTAGTTAATCATACATGCACTGCCAGAGGCGCTTGCATGATAGCTGGCTTGCTCGTAGTAGTATACGAGACGGGCTGAAACAAATCCAGAAGCTAACAATCTAAAATGTATTCACGCACGAGCAGTGTGGATGGACAAACCGCCTCAGTAGAAAAGATATTTTTCAAAGAGACGTCCCGTAAGGTACTGCAGCAAGCACCCGCCGAAAGGTTATAGATGTCTACGAAAAAATGGGGATGGGTGCTCTCTATGTCCTAGAGCGGAAAAGCTAAAGGGGCACGTGGTAGGGTAGGCCTTTGCTCGATTCTGACGGAACGGTGTGGGAGCGCTACCGTAGGGGCGTGGCAGAACCCCGAATGCACTGTTCTTGTCAAGTCAGCCTCGTCAGACGTTGGAGCACGGTGTTTTAATGTGTGCTTGACAAGATGAAAGGATGAATTGCGAAAGGGTTGTGCTCATAAAGGGGAGCTGAAAGGGATTGGTTGACAAACCTGAGAAGTATGAGGCAGAAGCAAAGTGCCTTTGAGGGTTGTTCATTAAATAGTGTAGGTGACCATTCGAACATGAAGCGTCTTGGTGTGTTTGCATTTGTCTCGCAAGTAGAAACAAACGTGCTAATGCACACGTTGCATGTCCTGCACGGTCCGTGGAAGCGGGTGAAAGCGCTGCGATGAAGTGAGCGGCCCTAGGAAGCAAATTGTGGTGCAGCACTTGCTTGCATCTGATCGACCCACATTTGTCATGTCTCGATTTAGCCTAAAACTTTTAAATTGGGGTCTACAGTAAACTCTCCCTTGAGCAAACTTCAAGGGACCCATGGAAATGGGTCACTTAACTGAAAGTTCACTAAATTGAATATATATAGGAACAGCATAGGAGCACAGCATAGGTACATAGAGTCAAAAGTCTGAAATACAATTTATGGAGTCATGTACATCGATATATACAAAGTGCATAACAGTTGCGTCTGCTGCATTTCTTATTTTGAAAAAATAATCTGTAATTTTCATTTGCACTGGCGCTCTTAAGGTGCATGAAGTAACAAAAAGCTGTCCAGAGAGTCTATGTTTTTGTGCACTTCCTCTGGCACATCTTGTTGCTGTGACGAAGCCATACCGCAACAGCATCGTCCACTGGCTCGAAATATCCCGTGCAGAGTTGTTTCCTGTTGGGAGTGAACGCAGTTTCTCCTTCAAGCTTCGACTTTTGCTTCACTATCATTGACAGCATCGACGGTGGAATCCCATAGTCCTTCGCAACGTCCACTTGCCTTTGACCGTTGTCCAGACGCTGAAGAATTTTGAGCTTGTCTGCTAGAGACAACCGCTTCCGTTTCGTCGTACTCATTACGAAAGTGGGCAGCGACCCCAGAAGTGTATTTTGTGTGAGGACGGGGAGAGGGGGGGGGGGCGGTTAGAGGTCGAAATAAAGGGAGGGGAAGAAGAAAAATAAGAAATTAAAATTAAAAAACAACAAAAAACATTACCAAGATTTTACTGTTTACAGATGGTTTATTATCTACTACCTATATCGTGTGTTTCCGTACATTCATCCAAAATTCTTGTCACGTAAGCAATGACATGTTGACACAATCTGATCCAATAGTAGTAGCTATACGGTGGCATCGACCTATGGTGTCGACGTAGAATGCACTGGAAAATCGGGCGCCTGCACGTATAAAGCTCACATTTTAAACGAAGGTGAATTTTAATCGTGGACTCGTCCCTGTAAAATTTTTCAGTGCAGTTCTGTTCCTGTGAAAAGTTGTAACAATGCATGTTTGAAAATTTCCCTAAAAACGTTTACCTCCGGTGGATGCGGTCGTCCTTCAGTGGTAAACATTCACTGGCGATGCCCTTTTTAATTTCAGCATGTTTATTTTTATGGTCGTCTTTGAAAAGAGGGTAAACCAGTCTGGGTGTATAATAGGGTGCCCGCCTGAACATATCAGGCTGGCTCACCAAGCACCAAATGGTGTTTCGAAAACCAGACACAGAAATACAGGTTAGAATGCCGCAATTCTTTGATGTCTCTGACGACCACCGTGATAGTGGGCTTCCACAAAGACTGCAGTGCAATCTCTCCCCTGACAACCTCTGTCACCTGCTAAGGCCTCGTCTTGCCTTGGGAGTTGGGATACTTTATTCCCTCAACTTGCTACATCTGCAGGCAGTCCCTCCTTCAAGAAGGGCTTTCTTCTCGCGCAGTCCCTCTTCCCACCTCGTGCTTAGGCTCTTCCCACAGAAATACTTACCTCACCCTCGTGATCACTTAGACCGCCAAAACAAAAAAAAACGCAGGTGCAAAAAAATAAAAAAGAAAGCTAGAAGAAACCTTTGTCTTCTTTGGGAAACGTTGCTGCTCAAAATAGAAGCAAAACGAAGATGCCGGCTGGCTTGGTGATCAAAAACAGTTCGCTGCGCATTCGCCCGCCTGTCGATGAAACATCGCGTGTCAATGAAACGTCGTTCGATGAACTGATTGCCACCGGTATGGGAAGGCCCCAGAGTAACGACGAAGCAGGCGAAGAGAGGGAACGGGATATCCCTGACTGCCATGTAAACCGCAGTCTTTTTTTTTTTCTCCCCATTTTTTTGGAGTTGCTGCATCGTCCTCGGTCTAATGGCACTCTTCTTTACTTCGTAATATTTTTCTGGAATTTCTCGGGCGAAGGTTGGTGAGTAACCAGCCGTAACAAGAACAGAGCCATGTTGCTTGCCCTTAATTGTACATGTCTTGGTGGAGCGGAGCGACAACTGGAACGTGGAGGGGAAATGGGAGGGGTGCGGGCATTCTCCAGTAGGCCCTGAGCCAAATGCACGGGGGCTCAGCATACTGCCCAACACCGCCTCGAAAATTTCAGAGGGTGCTCAAACCCCTGTGGCCCCCCTGGTTCCGGGGTCCCTGAAAGTGGGCGCACAAACTGCCATCCTGTTGTTACCCAAAGCTAAGATGGCCGAGTGGAAGCGATGACAAAGAGAAAAACACACACCACGTGAATCGTTTTTGTCTACCACACTGCCGCTTTGCCTCGGCGGCACTTTAAACGCCAGCGATGACATACCGCCGATTCAGAGGCGGTGGGGCGGCGGGCATTGACTACACCAGCACTGCAGAGCACAAAACTTCGTTGAACTGGTTGCAAAAATATTCCTGGGTCCACCGATCAAGTTCGTTGAACTGAAATATTCGACATCTTGTAAACCCTGAGATGGGAGCGATAAAAAAACGGACCGTTTTTTACCGTTTTTTTTTTCGCTCCCCATCTCAGGGTTTACAAGATGTCGATTAATTCACAGCTCTGCCTGCACTCTATCACTGCTTGAAATATTCGCTATTTCGAAATTTGTTTAACTGAAACATTTTTGCATAAAATGGATAGGAAAACGGCCGGGATTTTTTTAAAGTTTGTTATTTTGAAACATTAGATAAACCGATGTTCGCTCAAGTGAGATTTTGCTGTATGTACACAGATCTTACGCCGTAAAGTGAGCCAGAAAAATCAATGCCTTCTCGTAGAAAGTTCAGACTTTCACCAAATGTGCTTTGAGGTGGCGCATATTACCTGGTCAAATTTCAAGGCGCATGACTCTCCTTCCTGCGAAAAATGTTAGCAATAAACTTGCCAGGGCCAACGACGGATGAATTTGCGGATCGACCAAATCAGCAACGCTTGTAACGCGTGGCGCCATCTCCCATTGGGCGTGTCAAGCAGACAGCAGCATCGTCGTCCATTTGCTGCGCCCATCGGGAGACGGCGCCACGCACTGCAAGCATCGCCGACCTGGTCGTCCGCAAACCCATCCGCCATGGACTCTGGTAAGTTTTTTGGTCTCAATTTTCACAAAAAGAGAGCTATGTCTTCAAATTTAATCGGCTACAGTGCATCACCTCGAAGCACATTCGGTGAAAGTTTGAGCTTTCTACGTGTAGGTGTACATTTTTCCGTCTCGTTTACGGCGTATGATCTGCCAGCACCACACTTTGCATTATGTTTATCAGTTCTTAACCGACTTGTTTCCGTTTCTAGATGACGATAAAGTGCTTCCTGCCGAAGGTGGAGGCCAGGGTGTGGCCAAGGGACTGTGTGCTTGCGACCCAGACAAAAGCATTGTCCTCGTGAATGGGCGTCCGGTTTTCGTGAAGAAGATATCGCAGGTCGGTTCTTTGTGGTCATTTTTATTGATTTCTTTTTGTTTGTCTTTAGGGTCGTAATCATGTCGCATTGGCACCAGCAGGGCTTTGCCAAAAGCAATCCTGTAAAAGCTTAGCCTGCTCATACATTACTAATTGCCCCGTGAAGGAATGAAATGAGCAGCATTCAGCATTCTGTTATACAACTTCTCAACAATAGTAAAGCAAGTTCAAAAATGTTCCAAAAGCCAGGATTCACGATTAAAAAATCATCTCCAACTGGCGTAACAATATCCACGAATTCATAACGAATAGACGACTTATAGTTTATACAGGAGATCCCCATCTCACTGACGGGAGACATCATCAAAGTGACACTGCCTAAGAGCAACCCCGACTAGCTACCAGCAGTAAGTTCTAAAAAGAAAGAAACTGATGAAATCGTTAGTTGCATGTTTACGTACACTGCACTCTTACCACAACTTTCGTTTTACTGTAAGAAAAAGTTGCAACCTCATAATGCTGGTAACAGCCACTCGAGGTACTAATACTATAATAAAAATGCCAATGTAGCAGATAACGAAAGAAAAATGGGTACCATATTTTCTGGACTATAGCCCATGGACTATGCTCGTTAAAAAGTTTAGATTTCATGCGGTGCAGCTATCCACAAATGTAATTTGTGCAAAAAAAAATTTTTTTTTCTTTAAGATTATTTATTTAGCGAGACATGCTGGATTTTTGTGAATGACAGATTAGGTTTGTTGCAATTTCTTTACAATACCAAGGTTCTTTCTGCGCAAATAAAGGAGGCATTTTATTAAGGTTATCTGCATAACAGAATTTTTAATGCGTGAAACAATGCAAACTATTTAAGAAAAACAATTTCTTTTTCAGCCAAAATTTGTTTTTGCAGATTATATGCAGGAGTGAACTGTAGTCCAGAAAATATGGTGTGCCGTAGAAAATTATTCTATAGTAAAGATACGAATGCACTGAAGAAGAATTGGTGGCTTGTATTGCTCGGAGAGGCACTCGAGGTATGTGCCTGTATACTGCATGCAAGTGGAGGGGAGGAGGAGTGGCGAGAGGGGGCGATCATGCATATGACGAAGCTCCATGCTTGTAACTAAGTTTGTTTGCATAAACATGCTTAGTATGATGTACTATGTCAGCATAAGCATGTTGATGTACTAAGCATTAGTATGTCAAGTTGTTAAAATCGAGGAACCCTTGGAGCTGTTACCTTTCCCTTTCTGGAAGGCTAAGGGCTGTTTTGCACACTTGCAACTGATTACGATGGTGCGCCTTAAAACCACTCACGATTTCTTACGACGGAGAGCGCGTTGGCACCGCCTGTCGGGTAGCCGTGCAACAGCCTCAGTTTCCGTACGTCTCCAATATTTGTCGCGCATCATTATTTCTTTTAGAGCGCAGCTCTTAGGCGCCTGTTTCCGGCTTGGAGTGGCGTCGCCGTCGGCGTAATTGCGTGGTGCATTATGGGACGCGTGATGTCAGTGATGATGTCATCAGTGACGTCACTGATGACGTCGTCGGCATCGTCACTGATGACGTCATCAGTGACGTCATCAGCGTCACGTCATTGGCATCACGTCATCGTCATCGTCACTGATGACGTCATCGGTGACGTCACTGATGACGTCATCGGCGTCCGCATCGTCATCGTCACTGATGACGCCTGCATCGTCACAGTGACCCCCCCCCCCCGAGGTCATGTGACCCCACCAGGTCATGTGATCCCCCCCCCCGACGTCGCTCTGACCCACCCCCCCAGTGCCCTTCCCCCTCCTCCTCAAGAGCTGCGCTCTAATTCGGCGTTACAGGGAGTTGTAAACGGCTTTCACTTTTTTGGCTCGAGAAACTTCAGACGACACATTAGACGTCCATTTCTCGTAGGTAGTATGTGCATTTCGTCACGCAAACACCCAAAAGCCTTTACTCTAGCGAAGTGCAGTTCCAGGGTCACCTCGTAGACGGCACCGGCGTGCCTGTGCTTTCCATCGTCGTAAGAAACTGCGGAGAGCTTGGTTGCGAGCAAATGCAAGTGCGCGATCGGGCCTTTAGTCAATGTTCGTAAAGAGCCGGTGGTCTTCCAAAAGCCTTAAAAGATGCAGGACAGTAATTGTTAGGAGCGGCGGACAATCAGTTTCAGAGTTTCTAGACTAGAAACGCTCAGTTTCTAGTCCAGATACAACGATGACTGGTTGTAACTATTCAATTTTCGGGTTTTTCATTATCGTTATAAGCGGATTGCACCGTACGGCTAATTATACGTTAAGTGCCCAATTTGACCGGACAAGTGCCCATGTGTAGATGAATCCAGTTTTCAGGGAAAGTTGGGTGGGTGCTCCTCTGGCATTTTACGGTAGGTGTTAGTGACGGGTACAGATGTAGCTTTGGTGCGTTTGAACGGCGGATGCGGTGTCTGTCCGTGCAGTGCCTCCAGAGGGAGTTCTCCCTGGCGGTGGACAGTGCGCAGCACACCTCGGCAAAGCACCCGGTGTGCGTCGTGCGCATCGACCTTCCACCGGCGGACGTCGACGTGAACCTCGAGCCGGACAAGACGGCCGTTGGGTTTGCCAAAGAGGTGAGCCGCAATCCGTGGTAGACCGTCCGGCTGTTGCTTCTCGTGTCCCGCTGCGTGGACAAAGGTCTTCGGGACCGACCTTTCTGCGGACGATCCTACGTTGTTCACGCAGTTCAGACTATGGATGGCTGATTTGGGAACAAACTGGGCGATGTGGAATGTCTAAAGACATTCCAGAGCTGTGCTTCTTCTCCACAAAGAAAAAAGAAGAAGATCAATTAATTTTTGATTTACAGGGTACACCCAAAACTATCGTCTGGCTAGAAACTATAGCCAGAAAATTTATAAGTTCCCTCAATTAGGTATAGCTGGGCATCTTTATAAGTTTACTTTTATGTCAAGGCCATCATTTACTTGCCATCCCAAGTTAGGCATTGAATTTTCTGACTTCACAGCCTATAAATATAGATACTAGCTTAAAATTAACTTATTTTAGAAGTGGGCAAGGAGAAGTTTGGGAATAACCTCACGAGTTCAGGTAGGTTTTCATTTTAAGGAGGCGGTGCAACGATTTTCAGACTTTGGCCAATTAACTGCGGAAATTAATCTGTCACCCACGGAATGAAGAACAGAAAACCATATTTTCTTGCGAGCACTAGTTTTTATGTAAAAAAATGAAACAAATTGAAGGTCAAAGTGCCTCTCAACTCTCAACATCGCCTTTGGAGTGACGTACTCTTGGGGATCACGTGGTTTCCCCTTGGGTTCTCCCTTCAAAGACCGCCATCGATTCCCGCGGTGAAAATATTTAAATGCGGCTCTTACGGTGGACACGACCATCGCGTGAGCATTCGATTTGTGCTCGTGACAATGAACACCTCGACTTGCATTTGGGCAGTGGATCGTGCCCGATTGCTGCTACAACGGGAGTAGCCAAACCTTAATGATGCGAGGAACTCGGTGTGTGCCCTGTGCTTTGTCAACCCCAGCGCGTGGCCATCTTAAACTTTGGGGGCATATAATCGCCTCCTGGCATCGAGGTGACAGGGTGAACGCCGCTCGTTTTTCTTGAATTTCTTTTGCGACTGCCATTGCGTGTGGGAAGAAAGAACTAACGCATGTTTTACAGGCTATAAATGTCGAGGAATGATTCTAAGCAGTGTTTACTGAAGGTACGAAAGTTGTTGCGTTGCCCCTTTTGTTACTTGAGAAAGACCCAAAAGCAACTACCACTGCCGAGACCGGTTATAACGAAGTCGGTTATAACGAAATAGCGGCTACAGCGAAGCGATATCACAACTTCCCGTTCCCTTTTGCAGTCCGTTAACTGAAGTCGGTTATAACGAAATAGCGGATGTAGTGAAGTGATTTCCAATTCCCGTTGACTTTGTTATAACCGGTCTTGACAGTATATCTTTCTTCCTTTCTACTTCTAGGAAGCAGTCCTGGCGGCCTTAGAAAACATCCTCAGGAACGCATTCAAGAGTGACGCCGTTTCCGGAACCAAAGACGTAGAAATCGAGAGCGGATCGTGCTGACAACATCTCACCTTCGTCGAGCAGTAACAAAGAAAATAGGGGGCCGCCGTCAACAGCGTCGACATTGCAGCTACGCCAGCATTTTTCGAGGTCAACAATAACGCAAACACCGGTGCCAGCGTCCCACCAGAAAGGCGAACCTACCAGTTTGGCCAACCCGAATCGCGAGCTCCAGCTCCGAAAGACGTGGGCACCGCGGAACCCGTTGGGACCGCCAGCGTTCCGAAAAGGAGCTTGCCGTGGTCTTTCGGCATGCTTCGAAGCTCCCAGGGGACTCCCATTGAGGTGAGTGTGGCACTTTTCCATTACCGGAAGCGGCCAGGGGTCCGATTTCCGGTCACCGTCTTTTGTATCTTTAAGGATAATTTGTTTCTTGCGGAGCACCTGAAAATAACATTAGTAGACGGTTCGTCTGCTAACTGAGAGTGAATAAACTCGTTTGTCTGCTACAAAGCGCCATTCGCAGACAGAAATAGAACAAGAGATCACTGTACGCTCGTCTGCTAATAGACCAGAAAAATGTTGTTGATCGTCTGCTGCATATTGGGCGCAGCAACAGAGTGTGATCGTCTGCCGTTTCACGTCAGAAGCCATTGACAACCCCCACCTCTTTTAAAGATCTCGCTTCGTTCCGCTGCCGTACAGAAGCTGACATCGATCGGTGGATGAAAGAGTACTACCAAGGACAAGCACATCAGAGGTCACGAGACCTCTCTCGCTATTTGCATATTAGAGAGACGTTCTCATCAAAATATTTCCCGATTGTGAACTTGCAATGGGGTCAAAAATGCCTAGTCGGTTGATTGCGTGCAAGCCATGGTGCCGCGTCCAATCAGCGGCAGAGAACGCTCTCATTTTCGCCTTGACCAAAAGCAGACCCCAGGACCCGGCCATACAACACGTCCAGCACTCTGAAAAGAGGCTAAAATTTTTCTGTTCATGATATATAATGATTTAATTCAAATAAACCACTGTCTTTGCATAACCTTCAGTGTCATCAACAAGCACGCATTTCAACGACAGAGAAATAGTCCTGGAGTTTCACGCATATCATGATACTGTGAAATCTCGTCAATTCAAACTTTCTTGATTCAAACTTGCAGATAATTCAAACTAACATGCAAGTCCCATCCTATGCGTCTCTATGGGAGACAACTCACAGTAATTCAAACTTTGCTTTATTCAAACAAAGATTTGATCTCCATCGGGTTCAAATTAACAAGGTTCCATTGTATGTACATTTAAAAAGGAAACTTTTCCCAGGACAACAACTGCATGTATTAACTTGGCAGCAATTACTGTTGACAGTACAAAAGGCGACACATTAATTTCAAACTTGAGAGTTCTACCTTTGTGAAAATATTTTTTTAATTAAGTAACTTGATCTTTTCTAGGTGATACAGTTTTATCTCATTATAACGGACCTTGATTGTGATAAAGATTTTGGTCTGTTCTAAAAGTAGTATGTAGAATGCAGATACTTTTATTGCAGACTGATGTGGATTACGACTGGAGTCTGCTCTAACCATGCAGTGAGACCCACAAAATGTAAATGGATGTTTGAAGAGAACTGGTTTATCTGAACTTCGAAGGGTAGTGATTTTGTATTGGGCAGTACCGACGATAGTCATCACTGCATGCTTGGGTCATGAGGCTCGGGGCTCTGAGCACGATGACAACAGTTCACAAAATGGACGCCACCACTACCGAACCAAACCCGCATAATGTGCAAAGTAATGCCTGCTGTCAAAGAGTCTGCTTACTATATAGTCCATTATATCCAAGTACTATATTTTATAATAAAATACGTAGTAGGCAGAGTTTGCTCAATGGCTAGGGTGACCAGACGTTCCGTTTTGGCCGGGACAGTCCCGTTTTTGAGGTCCGCTTTGCCGTCCCGTCTTTTTGTCCCAATAAAGAATCATGTCCCGTTTTCGGGACACGATTCTTTTCTTCTTTTATATATGTGAGCAGACTTTTACAGCCGAGTCTTACAGGATAAAGTCACGCTTAGGAAACTTCAGTCGTCGGCAGAATAGCCACGCCAACGAGGACCCGAAGCAGGACCTTACGAGATGAGGGCATGCAACTGAACCCTGAGTGGGACTGTTCCCTAGGCCTTAGGGCTTAGTGCAATATGGTAACGTGAAATGCGAGCAGTTCTTGCAACAAAGTTTTTCTCCCAATCTAAATTTTTAAAACGCCCCCCCCCCCTTTTCTTCCTTCCTTCCTTCCTTCCCCCCCCCCTTCCCCGCTGGGATGTCCCGTTTTCTACCTTGAGGAATATGGTCACCCTATCAGTGGCATAGATAAGAAGTCCAACAAAACTTCACAAATCAATATGCTACGTCTAACCGAATGTCTGCTGTGGCCACATCTGCTGTAGCGATGTTATACTGTATATTGTGTTTCGTGCCTCGTTGTATCTTAATGTTTTTCTTTGCGTCTCTTTACAATGTACACTCCTGCTTTGACTTGGATGAGTCCGTGATAGTAATAAGTAAATAAAAGGAATGAAAGTAGTGTTCACTATCCTGGTCTAGGAGCCCACCAAAGTCCTTGGCCCAGCGTCCAAGAGGCCGCTGACCAGCCCGATGAAGAACTGGACGCCCAGCAAGAGACAAACTACTCCGACGAAATGCCCCAAAGCTCAGAGGCGGCTCACGGATTTGCTCTTCGGGCAGCACCCTAAGTCGGCCAGGGAACTCTTCTGCGAGCAGCGCAAGAAGGAAGGTATGAAATGTTCTAAGTGCAAATAGCGTAATATCCCGAGTCATTGCCCACCCCACTTTTTGGGCCAATATCGATTTCCAAAAAAACACCGAGTCATCGCCCACCCCTTCAAATACCCCAATGCTGACTCCGCGATCCGCGAACATTCATCCTACCCGAATGATGCGGCCGCGGACCTTACAGTTGGAGGACGTCCATGACAAAGTAAATCGAAGGAGAGAAAGACACTTCTCTTTGTTTACGTATTTCGTCCGCGAGCGACCTCGAAGTCATAGTGTATCCGTGCGAAAAGAAAACGATAGGGATAACAGTGTAAAAGTTTGTTTTGCTAACAAAAACTCGTCCCGACAAAAAAAAAAAAAAAAGTCAGAAATGATAACACAAGCAGTAACCCATCCAGGGATCGCGAGGTAAGCGAACGCCCCATATCCTAGAATGTAACCGTGGAGTGTAAGGTCTGTCTCCGCCGAAGTAAGGTCGCCGTCGAACCCGCTTCTTCTACCGGCACGGCGACGACGGCGGTTTTGCAGTGTTTAAGACAAAGCCAATGGGTAAATAAAGCTTTGCTTGACCGACGCACACAGACGTTTGTAGAGCGTCCCCTTTCGAGCTTTGTGTTCGTGGTGCCGTCTACGCCACGCAGCAACGCTGCCTTAACCCGCGTTGATAGCATACCATGCACGAACGCAAGCGTGTATGCATCAAACAAGAAAGTTGTGCAAGAGCTTGCGATTGACAAGGCGCCCGATTTGGCCTGACGCAAAAGTATTTGCCAACGCGATCGCCGGCTTTTCCGCTTTCCCAGCATTGCTCTTCGTCGCTTCTTTGTTCCGCTCGCTCGCTCGCTCGTTGCGCCTAATTAATGTTTTTATTTTCTTGCGGACTTTTTTTTTTTTATTTAACGAGGAGAACATAGCGGTGTAACGTGCTTTTACGGAACAAACGTTCGCGCTTTATGCCGATCGGCAGTGTTCATGGTGCGTGTGCAAGCAACGGACTTTGCGAAAGTAAAACATTCTTTCATGAGCATTTCTTGTATAAAACAATAAAACTAATTCGAGTTTTGAGTTTAATGTATCTCTTCTGCAGCCGTGCTAGATGCGCACAAGAAAAAGGGTGTTTTTCTTTTCGATTTTTTTTGCTTTTTGTGTTTACCCATTGAGACATGGCCCACCCCACTTTTTTTATGAATTTCAGGTGGGGGGGTGGGCAATGACTCGGGATATTATGGTATGCATTTGACGCGGTTTAGAACGCTCTTGAAAACCTCCTTTTCTGCAACATTCTCCAAAATAATACTAACGCAGAGTGTCTTTTATCAGCCGACTCTCATGGAGGTCTACAACGTTCGGCTCTAACTAAAAACTGATACTAAAAAGCGTTGTGCCCATGGGGAGCCATATAAAAAGACTATAGTCCTCCGCAGAACTTCAATTCAACATTTTGAAATTGTGAGGCAAGCGCTTTGCCAACCAGTCTATCGAGGGACGTACATGCAAATGCGAAAAGAAGTCCTTTCACGCGGCTGTCATAGGCTGCATGCCCAGGAAAGTAAAATGTAATTGGTCGTCTCTTGCTTATACAGCTGGAGGTTAGTCTGCCAGAAGCATGGCGACATTGTTACCCAGATGTACATAAGAAGTTTAGCCAATGCAGTACAACCGCTAGCCTGGGGTCTTTAATGTGCACCACGCAGTAGTGATACACGACCGCACACCAGTGCGATGCTCATCCAGATCGAATTGGGCAGGGTGGGGATTGGATCCTGGGTTCTGCAGCGCGAGCTTTCGCTCCACGCTGCTGTGCACTAGCCCGCTCAACCACTGATTGCCCCCTGCACATCCCGGTAAGGTCGTACGAGATACAATGATTTTGATTGGCTAGAAGGGGAAGAAGCAGTGGGACTGGGCACATGTGATTGGCTGGCTCTCAATTTGTTGCGCTACTGTTGCATCCATGTAAACGCACCAGACTTGCTTTGTGGCCAAGCGGTGCCATTCAGACGCCCATTTCCTCTTCCGCCGTGGCCATGGCTCCTACGAAGCAGACGGCCGCAGAACATAAGTGAGCTTATTGGGAACGTAAGAAACGGCAAAAGCAGCAGGAAGATCCTTCGCCAGGGGCCCTGCCGACGAACGCCGATGTGTGGAGGGCCCATCTCACACATTCTGTGCTTACCAGTCTTTGTCAGTATTATTGAGCTTGTAGAAATTTTTATTCTTCATTCTTTCTTTTTGCCTCAAAGCGAATCCTTAATACCGCCATCACCGTAGAAATTCAGCGCCACGAGTAGGGCCATCGAGCAGAGGCACTGCAAACCCAAACGCTCAATTCCCTGGCTCTTTTTGACTCGCAGAAACATTCCGTAGAGTTTCGAGAGAACGCCCGACCCCGAGAGGTCGCCCATCCCGTTTTTCTGGCTAAATATCTGTAACATAAAAATTCCGAAACATCGCCCACCCCCCGATTTCCGTCGGACGTCACGCAATGTCCGACGGGAATCGCATCAACCGCGCAATTAGCTGTACCGGCACGTCAGACAAGCGAGTTTATAGCGGATTCCTGCGTTTTTGTCCGCGATCTGCGTGTGCGATCTCCATTCCACGCGAGTTGATCCCGCGTGTACTACATTGCATCGTAAATATGATTTTGCTGCGTTCGCGATCTGCGGTATTTCTTCCGGTAACATACGAGTTTGTAGCGGATTCCTGCCTTTTTGTCCGCGATCTGGGCTTGCGATATCAGTTCCTGTGACAGGCAAGTTTGTAGTGGGTTCCCGCGTGTTTATCGCATTGTGAAACGCGAATTTGCGGAGTTCGCGATCTGCGGTATCAGTTTCCCCGTCACGTAGTTTGTAGCCTGTTTTTGATAAAGTTTTGCTGTGGCGTGCCCAAAGATAGCCCACCCCATGTTTTTCACCATTTATCTCTTCATTTTGGGTGGGCGTTCTTTTGGAACTTTACGGTTATTTTTTTCCAAAAACAAACGAAAAAGCCTATTTTTAAATTTTGTTGTTGGGGATTGGTGAAAAATGACCGGTGCTCGCATACAGTGATCACTTACAGGCGTAATGAGATGTCGGATGACAGGAAATTCTGTTTTGAAAACTATTCGTAACCACGCATTTGGAGTGGGTCGCCTCAAAGTGGAACGGCCAGACGAAAATACCCCGTTCGGCACAGTGGCAGTTTTTGACCCTCGTACCAAACATTGGCCGATGTTTCACAACCATTGAGCGTATTGGAGGGCTCTGGTCTTAATTTATTTAGGTTTGCCTTCTCGTAAGTTTTCCTTAAAGTCTTAAGTAAGCCACTGTTCAGAGTAATGACTCTTCAGTCGGCCTGTTCCTTAGGCTCACCGTTGCCAGTTATGCGTAGCTGGAATCGTAAGAAACGCCTTTTCCTTCCACTTGAAACGTTGAGAACATCTCGGGATGGAGAAAAAACAATATCAGCCGAAGCTTCCCGACGTCGTAGCCGAAGCCCAATAATCCGCATTTTTAAAATCATGACATTCACCAATAGTGCCTGGCCTCCACTGGGCAACAAAAATGGCAACTCCCACAAGAAAAATCGGAGGGTAGTGTGTCCAACCGACCAAGTGACCGACCAAGTGTGTCAGTGACGCGCTGTGGTCGTAAGCGATGCAAGTGCGCACTTGCAACTGCTTACGACCAAGTGTGCCACGACTTCTTCCGACCTTTTAAGACGAGAAAGGCCACCGGCACCATCTGTGGTGTAGCCGTGGAAACTCAAATCGCAATTTCCCCACAACTAAATAATGTTTTCCCTTTTTTTTTTTTTAAATCTTAGCAATGTCATAACGACCACTTCTCCTAGATGGTACTGCAAAACCTCTGCCCCAGTGGAAGGCAGTTCCGAGGCCACCTCATAGATGGTGCCAGGATGCCGGCGTGTTTTCTCGTCGTAAGGTGTCGCTAAGAGGCCGTAATGCTCTTGGTCATAAACAATCGCAGGCGTGTGAACCAGCTTTAAAGGGACACTGACAAAGTATTTGCTCGCCAAAGTTTTTATTGGCACATGACATACGAGAGGCCAACCGGCCAAGAACACAAATGGCAGCTCGAAATTCGTTTCCTTTCCGCCAGCTGATCGAGAAATGGCCGGTTCGGAGTCGCGCTCACTCTCTTCTCTGAGGTCACCTGCCGTTTTCTATGGTTTAGACCAGTGGTTCTAAACCATTGATGTTTTGCGGACCCGGTATGGATCGGCGGGGACGAAGGAGGACCCCTTCATGGTGAGGGGCAAGGGAAAGGTATATAGTAATTATGTTAATCATTTCATACTAAATGGATATAACTTACCCTTTGTTGCATAGTGGCCACTACAGTGGACAAAGTTATTTAATTTTTAAATAAAGTGCCAGGCCACATAATACTCATATCATGGTGTCCACTTCAGTGGACATATGTGTTTTCGACTGCCACTCATAGATGACGCCACCATTCCACTGGTGTTCACATATTCAGCATCCAAGGTGGCAGCTTCTACAAATTCTCGGTAAGGCACGTGCATCCTCGCAAAGCCGTCGTAAACTGTTACAAAAATTGCAGTGGCTTAGCTCGGCTATGCCAGGATATACGTAGCGTGAGCGGTCGGGCGCGTCGCTCAGCCTCCTGGCGACGCCTCTTTGCTAGACGTTCCTCTCTTTGCTCCGGTGTCTCCGCAGCACGTCTAGCCTTCTTCTGTTCGTTCTTCCCTACGCTCAACTGCTAATTGCCAGGCAACTACTTCGGTATCCGATGAGTTAAGCTTTCTGCTCTTCTGCGCCGCTAAGCAGCAATTTCGCTCTACTTCTCCATGGCTATACCACACTGGCAAACGCCCGCTATATGTATACCCCCACTGATACCTCTGCGCATGCACACAAAATGAGAGGCACTATCAAGCGGCCCGGTGCAGCGTCCAGACTTGGTTACTGTGCGCAACGGAAGCGCACAACTGGGCACGCGGCGGCGCCAGTGCGTCTGCCGGCGGCTATGACGTCCTCTCCTCTGGAATGCACAGACTGGCGAGGCGTGCGCGAGCGCGCAACGGCTCCAGGCGCGCCTGCTGTGCGCTGTGTGACGTCACTGCTCCTTGCGCATGCGCAGCATGGCTCTCCAGGAGCCACGCGAAACTGCTCAACCTCGGCCAGTGTAGCTCACGCTGCAAAACTTATTACTCCTCTATTGAACGTTTTCATGGCTTCGAGGAAGTCTTGAGGTGTAATCTGTTGTAATATGACTGTTCAATAAATCTTTCAGTTTTCACTGCAGTGATCTATCTGTGGCATTTCCACTCTGGTGGGCACTATGAACAGCAACATAATGGGGCCATATGCTATGCAGAAACTGTTTTTTGGTCAGCAGTGTTTTTTAGATATACTCAGAATAGTCCAATTTTTTGTTATAATGAATAAGGCACCATAATTCTCCATATTCCCAAAAAGAAAAAAACTATATTTAGTGTTTTTTTTGTTTGTTTTGAGGCAAACATCTGCTACCTAAATCGCTTTGAGAGAAGCAGACATCGATGCTTTATTGGATATTCCACTATCTGACTCAGAAATCAATGCCCTACTTAAAGGGGAAGTCCGCCGATTTTTTGGTAGGCTTCGATTTGGCTGGAAATTTGCAGACCGCATCAAAAACCCTTTCTCAACTGATAACCAAAATATTTTATAAAAATAAAACTTTCCCATGAAGTTATTGAATTTGCAAGTTACACCGGCCGCGATGGTTCCAGGAGGCAACTCTCTATTGGCAACACTGAGAAATCCCTACTTTTCCCTACCCGCGTACGTCACAAATGGGCAAGCGGACGAGCGACTCCGGGCAGCCGCGAAGTGGCTTTCCGGGCGCCAGCGATCGAGATTATTTTTTTCGCAGCTTCAAGGTTGAAAGTTCCTCTGCAATGGGTAGCAACCTGTGCTCTGCGATTGATCATAGAAACAGTGCTGGGAAAGCTTTTTTTTTTTTTTTCACCCTTGTTTTTGTGGGAGAAAAAAAATGTGCTTCCAGGCAGTAATGGAGGCCATGGCCATGTCAAGATGCTTTAGAGCGAGCTGTGCGCCAAGAGAACTAGTGTCACGTGAAACATTTTCACTTATGCTCGGAATACTTTATAGCCGCGTGCTGCGAGTTGAGTATCCTTCAACAGCTGGAACAGCTTCAAGAGCGGCACGCGCAAACTCAAGCCGGTTTTCACCACAATACGACATCCGTCCAAAGAAGAGCGCTAATAATATCGTGAAAAATAGTACACAATCTAGCACTATAGTCGACATTTTGCACAGTCACATTTGTTATTCACAATTGGTCCAGTGTTTTTTTTTTTTTCTTTTTTTTTTTTTATAAACACTATTTTTGTTTCGGACGTTGAATCTAGCTCGGGCTATTCTCGGAGTCTCACTCACATGGCCGATATAGTTGAAGACGAGGAAGTGAAACGTCTAAACAAAGTTCAAGTCTGAATTTGGACATGACTTTCGACATACTGCTATTCCTGTCTGCTATTACAGGGGTTTATGGAGTGGATGTTGAGGCTCCAATAATATATGATAGAGCCTTTGTCTGGTCTGTCAAATGGTTGGTGTGCTATATTCTCTGCAGAAGAAGTGATGAAAACGTTTTTAATTTATTTTATTGTGGAGAAATTTTATATAGGGCTGAAAAGCTTTTTTAAACCATGAAAATATTATTGTCGTTGAGGGGAGGCATGCAAATTTACAGCTAAGGAAAACTATGGTAAATCAAAACTTAATTTAAAAAAAAAAAAAATCTTATATTGTATCACTCCCTCTCCATGTGCTCGTAGATGAGTGTTTGAACGTCGTTGCATACTACTCCAAAAGTAAAAAAAAAAATAGGGTACACCTTTGTTTAGTAACGTTTGTTAACTTATTTTGAATTAAAAGTTTTATGATGTCTTTCTGTACCTTATGCACTATTGTATCAAGCAAATATTGTTTATTTTAAGATGAACAGTGTATTTGTGTATTTTATACGCATTCCATTGCACTTGATGTTTGGGTTGGTGGTTGCGTGAGTTCTTTTAATTGTCATTTTAACACGATCTTCATGACCAGTAACCTGCCATCTGATCTACACGAATGACAGTTAATCCCATTTTATACATTTCATTGTTTACGAAAATCATAGTCTACATGTGTTAGGTTCTAGCCGAGCACGCACATGTTCGCTCGTTTTAGAAGGCGAGCAAAGTACGTACCACACGCACGAACGCTGAAAAATGGCATCGACCAGAAGCGCTTTTAGAAATGGTATATAGATCTTTTGCTAAATTACTTAAGTACAAAGGAGCATATTCATGCCACAAGAGTAGTTACACGTGTGTTGCTCTGCAACAGTAACTTTTCTAAAGAAAATTTAAAACAAATGGCACGTTCCTTCAGGTTATACGAGCGTGCAGGGCACCTGTACCCACATTCCGAGCATTTTCCGCGGTGCTTCAGCAATTTGTCAAAAAAATGTATTCCTGTGACTCTTCGACCTTTCTTGGGCAGCCATCTTCTAATAAAATGAAAACGGATTTACTAGCGATTTCACGAAACTAGCGAACCGCGGCTTGAGCGCACCGAGTTGCAAAAAACGGTTTTCTTCAAAATTCCAGTTGCTCCGCGTTTTTTTTTTTTATATATATATATACTTCAACACGTAGGCCAAGGTCATACCTTTGTGCAAATATAGATTATTATCAACTTCAAATAGCACAAACGACCCAGGTTTTCTCGCTGGTTAGCCGTGAAAGGCGAGCTGAAGGTGCCTGATTGCTGGCCGCGCGCCTACGCCACCCAACTGTGACATCACGCTTGGGTGGCGGGGAAAACTGGGGAAAACTAGGGAGAAAGATGTTTCGGTTTCGGCAGCAAACAAAATACCACTTTTTAATTAACTAGATTGAATCTGGGAGAACGAGTTAGCATTTCGGAATCAGGAAGCCATCCGCATTCAGATGATGCCTTTGGACTAGGTAGCTCGAAAAATCGGCGGAGTACCCCTTTAAAGACGGTCTGCCGTCAGAAAGTGATGGTGATCTTCTAGAGAGCAAGGATGATGATATCTATTATGCCATAGAGGATGATAGAGGCAGGTGTGATGATAGCTCGGAAGATGCCAGCCATAGTGATGTCAGTGATGAAGGGGAACGTGACAAGGAAACCCACCAAGAAAAAGACGATGAGTTTGAAAAGAAAAGCCAAAGTTATGGTCATGGGATCGAAAGGAACCTTGTGCTCCCAGTGCATGTTGTCCACTGTAGTGGACGTTCTGTAATTAATAAACTACATTCCTGAAAGCTCAGGAAAAAAATCCTGGGTCTCAACTCAATGCCAATGGTTGCAAAAACGCAAAATTTTATGATTTGCATGAACGTTTTTGAAGTATGCAACAAAGGGCTAAGGGTTGACAAGAATGGACATTTGGGCTAGTTGGCAAACATTCATGATGAAAAACAGCGCGAAACACAAGGACACAGAGGTGGGAAATGCATGCAGGACAAGGCGTTGACTATCAACTTTCTTATTGAGAAAACACGCGGGTATGGGGTTTTCCTTTTCTTTCATTGTGGTGTCGCTTTTTTTTCTTTTACTGTGGGTCGTTCCTTTTTCATTTTCTTCGAAGGAGAAGTTATCCAAAGTTCAAAAAGGCCATCTCACTTTCCCTGAGGTTCACTGTAGTTGGCTCACACACATTGTTTTCTTTTGCTATATGGTGGCCTCAACGATCTCCCTAGATAACTGAGCTTTGTGTTTGTACAAGATATTTGTGTCACTGAATCGTGATTCACAGCCACAGTCCCGGCAATGTATTGCTAAATGGGAGTATGCTCCACCTTTTAACGAACTGTAATGTTCGCGAAGTCTGATGTTTAAGCATCTCCCCGTTTGACCATGTATGAGTGTCTGCAGGAGAATGGGATTTCATAGACTCGCCCCCCACTGAAGGACATGTATTTCTCCCTGTATGTATTTCTCTAATCTGTGTCCTTGTCTTTTGCACTGTTTTTCATGATGCACTAAGGGCTGTGTGAATTAGATTTTTTTTTTTTATTGGCATACACACGAGGAAAGACCCAGAAATTAGAACGTTTTTCTCAATCTGAGAAAAGACAACCTTTTCTGGCTTCTAAAAACTGCAAATACATTTATGAAAATAAAAATAAGAAAAGTTGCACAGCCACGTGATTTTTGGCAACACTCACTTCTATGCTGTAAACAATTTAGTTTTTGCGATTTAGGTCAAAGCTGAAGTTTTGGAATAATTTGCGGGTTCTAATTTTCATGACGTCGGTATGATCTCAATATAGATTCCAAAGTGTTTACTATACATTTTAATGAATTGTTTGCGGGACCTATTTTCCGCAAATTGTATGTAGTTCGCGAAATTCACAAATATTGGGTCCTCACGAAAATTAAGTTGTTTACAGTATTTCTTCTTCCTCTCCAGACCAGTTTCGAATAATGGTTTCGAGCAGTTGCGTTTTTTTTTTTACTTTATTAAAAAGCACGTGTGGCACTGTAGCAAAACATTGATTGGCTAGTCTTCTGACACCATGATCAATCTCCTGGCAAAAAAATAAAAAATTGTAGGGGAGGGGGGTGTTAGTGTCTTTGTGCTACCTAGAAACTCTAGTCCTTCCTGGAGTCACTGGACCCTGGGAAAGTAGCGCCAAGCTCCCCGTACAGTCACCATTTTGGTCTATGAAAGGGACAGTTTCTCCTCGTCCTCTCCATTTTTGCTGAGCCGATCCAAATTCATGGCGTCAGGTTGCTTCATGAAGACATTTCTGTATACCGAGACTTTGTTATCTGCAAACGGGCGAAACAGGTGCACGTCTTCACACTCCCACCACGTGTGGCATCGGTGCTTGACGGCGTCGAGACATCAATTTCCTATCTCGAAACATGCGAGAAAAACTATATCGTGGTAAGATAGATCTGTAATGATAAGCACGATCAACAAGTTGATTCCATACAGAGTGCCAACGATGCTTATATTGGCGAGGAACGCTTTCGGCACGGCGGCGCTCCATAGCGATCTTGGCGCGGCTGGTTCATAACCACCCTTTCGAAGCTTTAAAGATTTAAAGAATGAGAATGGTGATAGCTATGGCAACAGAGACTGATCAGCCAATCACCTTGCGAGGTTTTGGTCGTCTGTACGTTGGCACGTGTTTGTGTCAGGGAAGGCAACGGCGCTACTTTCCCAGGATCCAGCAACTCGTTCTCCCCCTTGCGGCCGTAACACGAGACGGTGGCCCAGGTCGAAACGTGCGTGCAAGCCCACATTCTGACACGCCTCGTCCGGTACAGTCCTGTCGCAGGCACCAAACACGGCGCTAGACAGAGCTGGACGACCTCCTTCGGGACGACTGGAGCTCACTGACCCCCGACCAGAGGCTGGAGTACGAGGACAGGGCCAAGCAGTCGCAGGGAACCACAGGTGAGGTGGCGGAAACCCCGGAGAGTTGACGGTAAGCCCGTCTGCCTTTGAAAGCCGGTCTACCCGGGCGCGCATACTTTTCGTTCGTTGTCTAATATCTCCGAGGCACTCGTTTGTCTTTGCATCTATTCGTTTTAAAGTGATGGCCTCTTATGGGGGACCCTCTGCGGATCTTTCTTGTTCGTGTTGGTCTTACTGCAATGACGTCGCAATGACGCGCGACATTAATTAGGAGCATCAGAATGTAGGTCTATGTCCGTGTAGGGTGTCCGGCACGGAGAAATGGCAATGTCCATAAGGCTCTTTTCATCACTCCCTTTTGCAAAACTGTCACAATTATTCTCTGAGGATTTATGACTGAAAGTTTCAGAGCCTTCTTCAGGGTAGTCTTCTCTTCTGAAATCATCTTCATCATTACTTGAATTTCTAATGTCCTCTTCATAAAAAGCTAATGGAACAAAAGCTGCCACAACGAACGCGTGAATGTGCCCGCAAGATTGCACTCATTAAAAAAAAAGTAGAAATAAAGTGTCCTTACACTGTCTCGCATAAAGCTAAAAATTGAAAGCATCGTGCTCACGCTCTCGATAATAGATGGTGCAAATCAAAATGTTTGTGGCGTACACGACAATTGACTGCAAGGCAGAAATGAGGCTGTTGGGAAAGGGGGAGGGGGGTCCAGGGCCTGACAGGAACTTGAATATTTCTTTGTCTGGTGAAATTCCACACATGGCCTTATCCAACGTGGCTAAGCGGCCCATTTCAAAGCTTCTACGTGTTTATGAATTTTCAACGAGATATCCGAGTCTTCTTTTTTCTTTTCTACAAGTTTGACGAGCACCCAGTTTCGCCGGCCCAGCCGGTGGTTGCGAGCCCGAGGTCCAACGTCCGCCGCAAGGAGGCCACTTCGACCCGTGCCTTTGTCCAGTTGCCGTTCTGCATGAAGTCGGTCCGGGAGAAACTTGGCGACTACTGCGAGCTCAGGTATGGGCACTGCGGAGTGCTTTCCAAGTGCATCCGTACCTAACGCAATGACTGTGCAGTACAGTGTACGACTCAAGACTGGTTCACACCAGTCCTGAGTGTATTGTGCTAAGATGCCTGGATTCTGTAGCGCAAGCTTTCGCCCCACATGTTGCAACGCACCAGCAGACTCGGCCACCGTTCCCCTTTTGATAATTGTCAATTGTCAACGTAAAAAACCTCATATCTGAAGTCACTCGTACTATATTTGGTGCTATTCTGTTCCCTAAAGCACCTCGAATGTCGCGCAGGTATGTAAACATGTGATAACATGAATCCGGTTTCGCCTTTTGGTTTTTCGCACTCAACTGCTCCAACAAGGTTACTTGTACCACAAAAGATTTTGGCGGTCCTGCGGACTTCATTATAGAGGCATTTGACTGTATGATAGTCACTCTGCAATAAAGGGTATACTCGGGCACTAAGCGGGCTCGCGCCCCATCACACGCAACAAAACAGCACTTTCTGCGCAGTGACTCAGTGCAGAGAGCACCACTTAAGTGTCCAAACATTGATTCTCCCGCATTGTTTTGGGGAGGATAGAAGGGGCTGGATTTTCGCAAGATGTCAACAATGTCTTGAGAAAATGATACTGCTAAAACCTGTTCCCTTACTGAAATGCACATATAATAGCATTCCGGAGATGCTCAAGAGTGCAAGCAGACCTGCAACGGCACGTTTGCTTCTCGTTTCTCGCAGCCAACAGCCACTGAGCCGAGAGACAACGCTCGTCATCGGACGCCTTCCCGACGCACCGAAAGAAGGTTGGTTGGTCTGCCACAAGGGCAAGCTCGCCACCCTCAACGTCACGTGCCTTCGAGAGACGGCCCTTTTCCGCAAGTTGAAGCAAACATACATCATTCCGGCGGAAGAGCTTCGACCGCCACTCGTCGTCACGGCAAGGTGCGCTCCATCTGGCGGTCAATGCCCCCAACCGCCCCAGCTGGTTGTGCTGGTGAATGCAGCCATCTCCCCCTGCAGTTTAAATAGCGGCACGAGAGATTTGGATGTCATTGACCGACTTTGTGAGGACAAGAAACTAAACGTACCTGTCGTTCCAGGCAAATGGCTGCCGTTGGTCCGTCCTCACTACGATTATCCGAGTCCGATTTCGCTCGCTGAAAGAGGGTAAACAGGCTCGAAATGGGAGCTGAGACGAGTCACATTTGTGTACTTTAGAAGCGGCATGGAAAGTTATTTCTGGGGAAGGTCATGTTAAGGGAGAATGGAAGAAAAGGACAGGCAAAGCTTACGTCTGCCAAGCGCAGTCGGCTAAAACGATAGGTACTTCCTCATGGAGAC